>JAPSES010045581.1:0-12066 GCA_029822895.1 Maxillicosta whitleyi
AAGAGAAGCACTGAGGTGGAGCAGCTCTCAGGTTCTGAAGACCACCTCCACTTTGTCCAAAGAATCACAGCTGTAAAGGCTGCCCCATCCATGAAGAACTGGACAAAGGTCAGCGCCCGTCCACCATCATATGAGGAAATTGTGGTGAGAGCTGTGTCTGAGTTGGAGAACAAAGTCAGAGAAGACAAGACAAAACTGCTGAAAGTTAAACTGAAGACAGTCCAACAGTATGAGGTGGATGTGACGCTGGATCCAGATACAGCACATCATAAGATCATCCTGTCTGATGATGGGAAACAGGTTCATTATGTGAATAAAAAGGGAACCATTCCAGATAACCTAGAGAGATTTTCTAAGAATTCATGCATTTTGGGAAAGCAGAGTTTCTCTACAGGCAGATTGTACTTTGAGGTTCAGGTCAAAGAAAAGTCCAAATGGACCATAGGAGTGGTCAAAGCGTCCATCAACAGGAAGGTATACATAGCATCAAGTCCCCAAAATGGATACTGGACCATTTGGTTGAGAAATGGAAATGAGTACAAAGCTCTTGAAAGTCCTCCTGTCCTTCTATCTCTGGAGTCTATTCCTCAGAAGGTGGGGGTGTTTGTGGATTATGAGGAAGGTCTGGTCTCCTTTTATGATGTAGATTCTTCAGCTCTTATCTACTCTTTCACTGGTTGCTGCTTCAATGATAAACTCCTCCCATTCTTAAGTCCATGTAACAGAAGTGGAGGAAACTCTGCTCCTCTGATCATCACTCCTGTCCTCCCAGATGCTGAGGAGTAGTCAGCCTCAGCCTTTTAAGACAACTCCATGCAGCAAAACATGCATAGTCAAGGTGGTAACAATTTATGTTACACTGCAAAATGTATCATTTAGGAATTATTTTTATACAAATATTAAGAGTTGGTTCTTCATAGTCATCATCACCACCATCTTGGTTTCCATCCTGGTTTAATCCAGTTTGTTAAAGGCACTGCATTGACATTTTGTTTGGTCCACAATTGAACATGAAAATACAAAATTTCCCCAACATTTTCTTTTTCAGTTTCTTATTTCATACAAACTAAAAACTTCAGGATGGATATTCACCTAATGAGACAGGATGTAAAACACAGATAACAGATTTGTTTCTTTCCTTTTGGTAATAAAGTGGAGGTTTTAGGATGCTTGTGTTTACAGGAAGAGCAAGAAAGCATGTTTGAGGGCAAATCATTAAAAAGAAGTTGTTAACTGTGATAGATTTTAGCACTTGTTTTAAGGGATATAATAGCCAGTGTTTGGCAGCAGTGTCACTGGGTTTTGTCTAATTACTGTAATGATAAATTCATTTTTGTTTTTTTGTGGTTTTTACTTTTTGTCTAATTATTCTGTGTTATGATTGCTGGTTGTCCTTATGTTAGATTCTGTACTGCCAGAAGTGGCCACTGGTAGACACTGTGATTACATTTTTTTAATATTAATTATACCTGTTGTGTGTCTTGTTTATCCCTTCACAAAAATAAATATAATATTCAGAAACTGATTATGGAGTTGTCAAGACTTCATTTCTGTTAAAGGTCAATTTTAAGGTAACCTATATCAACCTTGTGAAAGAAAAATCCAAAGTGAAAAACCCCTCTAAAAGACATCAAATTGGTCATTACTGTGAAATAAACATCTGTCCTATCAAATAATCTGATGGAAATATATTGATTGTTCATACTCTTATTGATTAAAAATCATTCATTAAGTGTAGCAGTGATCTGTAAATGGTTGCAGTCAGAGCAGGTACATGACATTTACGGGGCTCAGATCCATCACCTGGTGCGAATTGACCACATCAGCCGTACAATCTCCCATGATGCAACACTGTCCAGAGGTGCAGAGCATCAAACCTCAACATTTTAAGTCCAAAGCAAGAAGAGCATGTACCAAAATCTGCACTATAGCCGAGGTCATTAGTCAAAGTGAAAAATAACGCGAGAACCCAATAAAATGTCAACAAACTCAACAAACACAATATGTGAGCAAATGTACACAACAGTGGTTTCATGGATCTTATCGGATCTGTCCCTGACGATTACCAAGTTCTATGAATCAAAGAAAACTATGTCACTAAAAATTAATAATCGCTTAAAAAAAGCCTGTCCCTCAAAAAGTCAAACTAGTTATGGACCCATGAAACCTACAACTAAAGCTAAATTAAAAACCAAACCATAAATGGAAGTAAAATTAATGAAAATCTAAAAACCCAGGAATTGAATTAGAATAATGATCCATTACATCCATGACTCGAGTGAAGTGAAAGAGTTAAATTGAACAGGTTGAATGTATTTTGGTGAAACAAACATTGTCACTTTATTGACACATAAAATGACAGTTATTAATTTCCAGTTCAGAGAAGGAAACAGATACAATTGTTTTCTTAATAAACACAAAACTGTTGCTATGACAGCAGACGGCACTTCATCAAATTCTAAAGAGTAGATCCAACAGTCTGTCTGAATATCAACATCCAACCTCATGGTCACAATCTGTTCTGAGTTAAGAAAGTCCATGAACTTCTTCCCGAGATATCACAAATCAATAGACGGAATAAAAACCAGGAAACATAACACCTCCATTCATGAATGAAGATAACAAGACAAATAGAAAAGCAGAACTAGGGGTCCTGTTGTCCAACAGCCTATTTAAAGACGTTCGTTTGACCTTTCAAGGTCACTCAAGGTCAAGGCACCTAATGAAAGCCCATATGTGACTTCCTAACTGCTGGCAAAAGTAATTATATCAATATCTTTAACTGCTTTTAAGTTATAGCACTTCATAGTTTTTCCTCATTATAAACCAGTGGAGATTTTTAACATTATTAAATTCATAAAAAAAATAAAAATAAAAACTATATTGCACAGTTCTTTGGCGTAGACCTTACCCCCAGGAACCTCTGTTATGATCTCCAATTGATTTTGGCTGATGGCTTCAGAGAAGAAGTTTCTAGAATTTTGGACATAAGACAGCCTTGGGTTTGACCTTTCAAGGTCAGCCAAGGGCAAAGGTCACGACACCAAATGAAAGCCATATGCAACGTCCTATCTACTGTCAATAGTAATTATATCACAATTTTCAACTGTTTTCAAGTTATAGTACTTTGAAATGTGTCCCGTTTTAACCCAATTGGGATTTTTAAAATGTTAAAAATAAATAAATAAATAAAATATTCCCAATTCTTTGTACAAACTTGGTAGACCTTACCCCAAAGATGCTCCAAAGTAAATATCAAGTAATTCTGACTGACAGTTTCAGAGAAGATTGTTGGAAAATTGTTTATTAACGACAGACGACAACTGAAGCCAATAGACCATCATTGCAGTTCAGCGTCAGAATAAGACATTATCTCTGTGAAAACAGCTTTGTTCAGATCCTCCTGTCCTCAGAACTGAAGTTACATCATAATCTGACAACATGGTTTTAAAAGGTTTTGTCTAATGCAGTTGAATAATGAAGTGATTTATGGGTACTTACAGTGGGAGCACATTTCCAGGGGATAACTGACTTCATTTCCCTACAAAAAAAAAAAAAAAAAAGGGTTTAATAGAAACCAAAGCTCTCAAAACAGACACATGATTACAGACAAAGTAGGCAGGGATTTATCTGAATATCTGGATTCTTAGGTAAAAGCCCTTTTTTATGTAGTTTAAATCCAACTAATGAGTTTCTATTTGTGGATCTCCTCTTTTTACAGCTCTTCGTCTGGTTTGAATTAAGTCTGAATTTTGTCTCAATTTAGTCACAAAAAAATGTCCTTTCACTATGGCATTCCCTCTCTGCATCAGGAAATATCTGTAAAGAAATGGTTTCCCTGAAGTCCCAGATCTGACCTCTGACCCCGTCCAACTTAAATGAAAATGAACAATGAATGACCCAAACACAGAAGTGGAATGTAACAAAGTATTTGTACTTCATTACTGTACTTAGTACATTTTTATGTATATGGAATTAACATGAAATGAATCTTGCTCTATATCTAACCTTCAAGTGTTTTATCACCATTTATTATAATTATAGCCTCTGTATTTTTTTATTTTGCATTTTTTATGTAAAAATTTGGTATTTTCCTCTATTTAATTTAGTGATTATATAGATGTTCATAAAAGCTCAGATTAAAGTTCACTATCATATTAGCAGAAACAGAGAAAAATTAAGAAAGCAAGACTTTTTCAACGTTTATCAACATAAACCAAATGATAAATTCCATTTCACACCAATTATTTACATGTATTGATAGGTTTAGTTGATCAGAAGTTATTAAATATCTTAAAATGGTAGATGATTTTGGTTGTTTGGGTTTTTATGGGTTAAATAAAAATAATAATGCATACTGTTGATTTTACTCCATTACATTTTACATCAGTTATTTGTACTTTCTACCCCACATTTCTACAATTTATGCTGTTACTCGTTACATTTTATGGACTTAATTTCCTCAAAACCTGTCCAGATAAAATCATTATCCTACTGAGTGCATTGTGGCATTGTTTCCATTGCATCAGGTGACTCGATCAGCTCCAGTGATGGCAGACTGCATGTTTGGCTGAATCTCTGTTTCAATATGTGTGGAAAGTGCAGATGTCAAACTAATACTGTCAAGTTAATCATGTTGAAAGGACAAGTAAAACCAAACTTATGAGACAATAAAAACAAATTTTTTCAGCGATAGTGTCAATAAGTTTGGTGCACATTTGGTGCAAGAAGAGACAATTAAAATGGGGTTTTAAGGGAATTTCTTGCAAGCAAGAAGTGCTTACAAGAAAGAAAACATATCACTGCATTTCTATCGGTGGAAAAGTGCATCACATGGACCAATCAGAAAAATCCAGACTGCGCTGTGCGTAATCTGGTTGCTGCACAGAAAAGAAAGTTATGGAAGTAACAGTGACAGAAAAGAGACAGTAATAGTACCGGTATTAGTGAACTTGATTTGTGCATATTTTACTTTTTTTTATGGTATAATTAGTGTGTAGTGCAATGTGAGTCTGTAGTGTAGTTGGGTTTTGTACATCTGAAAAAAGCAGTGCTTTCACTGCTCTTAACAGAACACAATGTTTTGAATAGTTTTGCAATTAAATAAATTATTTAAAGATATATAATTTCTTAATTGGTTGAACTTGATGGTAAATTAGTTGGTAATACCTAGTCATCCACAGAATTATAAGTTAGAGTCCGGACAGCACTGCAGAGACCACTATAAGTACTAACACTAACCTTTAGAATATACATATACTGTATAGTTTTTGCAGCTATTACAGTAGTGACATCAGCAGAGGCTTCAGTCAGTATAACTACACCCTTTATTAAAGTGACACTGCCCAGACAGAGACAACCCACTGACTTAGTACTTTTACTTAAAAAATATACTTTAAAGCAAATTTAAAAGTAAGTACTAAGTACTTTTACTAAGTACTAATTACTACTGTAGTACTTCTTTTACTTGAGGATATATTTTCTTTTTCTCTTCCATTGTTTTACATCAGGACATAAAATAATAATATCAGAGGGAAAACAACACATTCCAGCGTCTCATTATTTAACAAAACTGGCAAAGCAGCGAGTGAGAAGTTAAGCACATGCTTCCTGCTTCTATAGGAATTCAGAAGGGTGAGCATAAATCATGTGTTATTGAGTTATCCTTCATCAGCGAGTGTGGACGCCTCAATATAAGCACAAGCTTTAGCAGTTTGCAGGTGTGGAGGAAGAAGAAAGACATCACTAATGAACTTAGAGAAGCAGTTCTTGCTGCTCATCAATCTCATTTTGAAACAATATGAAGTCCATCATTCTACAGTGAGAAAGATTAGTCACAAGTGGAAAACATGTGTCTGTGTGTGTAAGTGTAGGCAAGCTGGACTTATTTTACAAGATGAATTCCTTCAAATAACAGTTCCAAGAACTTTGGTGGAAAAGAGGCGAAAGCAGCAACACTAACATGAAGATGTTTTGATGATAATCCATAGTCAACATGGAGATGGAGGACAATCATGACATGGACAACTTACAGTAACCAAGTCGACCATGAACGTTTCTTGTCAATGTGAGGCAATAAAGATGAAACTGAGTCATGCAACAGGACAATGATCCTAAACACACCAGCAGATCAACAGAAGAATGGCTGAAAAATAATAGAATAGTGTTGCAGTCATAGTTCAAACCTCGACCTGACTGAGACACTGCTGTAGGATCTTAAAACTGAACATAAACCAGCACAGACAAACCACAATGAACTGACTAAAGAAAACTGGAGCAGAACTCATCCACAATGATGTGAGAAACTGATAATGTCAAACAGAAAAGAGTTACCATACTTAAAGTTGTTGTTGCTAAAGGTGGTTCTACAAGCTACGGAACTGCATTGTGGATATTTTTCACGCACTGGTTCTCCATTTTGGCTTCATTTTCATTTAATAAAGAATGACATGATGGAATCTGTTGTGTGGTGATTTATCCTTTAAGTTGAATTTCTATAAATTTACAACCTGATACAAACTATGGCTTGATATGTACAATTGGTGCGATACATAGAAATCATAGAGGATGTGTTTTTTCCCCATATTCTTGGTTTTTGGTAAGGCTCTTGGCTCATTGTTGGAGATCTTTATTATGTATGAGAGTAACAGAATGAACTGAACTCAAAATGAGGCCGATGCCTCCTGGTTACGTCTCTCTGGGACCTACAGAAACAGAAACAGGCCGCAGCGTTCTATTCCAGAAATAAGATCACACTAAGTCTAAAATAATCTGCTGTCTTTAATAAGGCTACTGTTCTCATACCTGATACCTTAATACCTGTGAACATGAAACTCTCCTTTCCTTAACATTCCTGAATTCATCACATACTCTAAGTTTAAAAAAAAAAAAAAGTTCTTCCTGCAAACTGAACTGGAAAGGGTTGAATGGAGCAAAAACAGAGGGCTTTTAGTGTGTCAACCAAAGATTCTTTTTATAACAATAATGTTCAGTTTAAAAGTAATGTATCCATTTACAAAAATATATTAAGAAATAAACAAGAAATATGATGTCCCATTTAAGGCAAAGAAATCCAACAAGGGAGTCAAGGGTGAAAGTTTATGCATGTAAGATTTTTCATCCAGTTATATTTTTCACAGTCGTAGATAAGCAAATATGACCAAATTCTTACTGCTGTAAAATCTGGCAATTTTTTGCATTATTCATCATCATCATCATCTGTCATTATTAGTCTCATCTAATTTTTTTCAATTCATTTATAAATTGTTTCATTTTAAATGCAAATCCCTTGTTATTATTGTTAATACAGGATTTGACCAAGAAATAATATATATATATATATATATATATAGATTACAGGAATGGCAAAATACAGTACATGTTAAGAACTGTATTAAATAATAAACAGTTAATTATCACAATTTGGAGCATAGAAGAAATGTTTGAAATTTACTGGGGGAAAAAAAGATTTTATAGTTTATGTTCTATAAAATTGGATAGTTTTTTAGACTAACAGAATAGTGCAATGGAGAGTTTCCAAATAGTTAAACCCTAAATGTAAAGATATTAAACAGAATTATTTAACATTTATTTATGGAACGAATAAATTTGACGCTTTTATTTTGAAGGTGACTTAACACTAGCTAACAAAGCACCAGTATTTCCACCAACACGTATATTTATATAAAACAAATATAACCATGGGCGACATGACAGTTATGTAAAAGCAGAATTACACATTAACTGAGTAGTACTGGGATAAATTAACTTCCATAGACCTCTGCTACTTTAACATTTTGCTAACGGTAGCAGCTTTAGCCTTAGTGCTAGCTTATAAAGCTAACTCTTACTGCTAGAAAGAAACGCTGTTAAAATTTTAATTATCGTAAATAACAATATGGAGCAGAATTTCTCACCATTTTGTTTCCTGCGGTGGGTAGTTTTACAAAGTACCGGTAATGTCAAGCCACGACGTTACAACTGGGTTAAAGGGTAAAACACCAACCACCGACCGTGGTTCGTGGCAACGATGGAGAAATAAGATGTTGGCCGGGTAAGAGAACGCAGGCAACGGCTGTGGAAGCGGAGGGAGGTCGGTGAAGACGGAGCCGGCGGAGTGGGGAGGGTCAGAGGGAGGCGGAATCACTACGGGAGGAGGGTCAGAGACGGTTCGTATTAACTTTTCGAACAGGTGCGGAGGTTGGTGCTGCCGTGATTGGAGAGCGAACCGAAAACTGCGGTCCAATCCACCACCACAGTGGGCGGGATCCCGGACGAGCACCCTGGGGTCCTGCGTCCGGTAGCACAGTCAGGAGATGGCAGGAGAGGACAAAGTTAGCGTCGCTACGTTCTCACTGCAGGTTTTAATACGAAATTCAGATATATTTTTTTTGTGCTGAAATCCGATTTTGTGTGTGTGTGTGTGTGTGTGTGTGTGTGTGTGTGTGTGGTTGTTCTCGTTCTCAAACGCGATGCCAATCACACTCGCGTGAAAAGTCTACGGTTCTGAGGTGGACCGCATGCGCAGAAGACGTGACGGCGCACGCACTGTGCTGTGTTTACGGTAGTAGAGCACATCTCCAGCGTCCTTCCGGAAGTGGAGCTCGTCCTACCACAACTAGATTCCTGGGCCTATTTATTTATTTATTTATTTATTATGCAGTTCAGACTGTCATTAAAAAATCAGATACTACATGTGTCACATGAGCAAAAAGTCAGATTTGGGGAAGTTTGACTGGCAATAGTCCTACTTTTTCTGTCTTTTTAATAGATAATGAAATAAAATCAGTGAATAGCACAATGATTGCCTTCTGTCTGTGATCGATAAGACATCAATGTATTTGTTAAATATTTAATAACTTAGTCATGTGGATTCATAACTACAATAAGAATAAGTGTAATAAGTAACTTGATAATTTGATGGGGGGGCAGTGAGCAGTACTCGTGGCCTCATGATTAATAGTATATTTACTGCAGTGCACGTGCATCACTCAAGTATTTCCTTTTCCTTTAGCTTTATATTTGAGATGCACTATCTCAGAGGTAAATACTTAAATCTTTTCTCCACTACATTTGTGTGACATTCTTTCCAGTTTTTTCTCTGTCCTGTCAACTGGAAAAATCTAAAATGGGCTGATTCTGAATGTCTATTATAAACTAAACGGTGAAGTGTCTCCTTAAATAAATAAAAAAAGAAAAAAAAAAAGAAACTCTTGGAAAAACCCTCTTGTATTCATTATGAAGCTAAACACTGGCCTGTTTTTCAGACTTTTTAGTGGTAGATAGGTTGAAAAATTCAGATGATGAGAATATGAGGCATGTCGACTCAATCTGAAATTGTTCATATGAGCTCAACTTTACACATGTAGGGTAATAAAATGAATCAAAACCACCATGTAGAGCAGTAAAAAACACTATCAAAGAATAATGAATAATTGGACAAAAATTTTCCTCCTTTTACTTGAGATAAATCGGAATGTAATGGAGTCTTTTCAAAATCTGTGATTAGTACTTGCAAATAAGCAAAGGTTCCAAAATTTGGGTCTTGTACTGCAGTAGAGAATACAATTTCTGGAAGCATTAAAGCAGGAAAATACCACATTTTTCCTAAAGTTTGTGTATGATGTCATTATTAATAATATTTTAAATTAACTAGTTACATACAGTGTAAAAAAAACTGTTAAATATGTGAAATATTCATTTTTACAATAGCACTGGTTCAATATGTTTATTCACAAAGACATCTATATCTTCCAGTTGAATACATAACAAAACAGCAGGGTTGAGGCATTGAGATGATCTGAAGAATGAAAAAATAAAACAAATAACATTTGGCAAAATGAATTCAACCGTGCACTTCAGACGGAAATAGAAAAAGAGCACAGAACATAGTGAAGCACTTGCAGCCTGTGTTGAGCACCGTGTTTCAATAAAGATATCCCACTTTTCCATGAGACACGTTCAATATTCCACAATAAAAAACATGTTTCCAAAAATTAGAATGAGAAGATTAAATGACTCTTACATCAGTGGATAATACAGAGCTATAACACAGAGCTAAAGTGGGGATTTAATCATCTTAGTTTAGCATAATTAGACGTTCAAACATATTATATTGGGCATTTTTCCCAAAATAAAGCTGCTTCCATACTCAAAACCTCATACAGAATTACTGTATAGTGTATACATGTCTGATTCCAATAAAGTCTACGTACAGGTTGCATTTTTAGGACCAAATGTGCACTGACAGTTTATAGTAGATTATTATTATTATTGTTCAGTATTGATCTACACTGCTGGGAATATTGAACCTGAATGTAGTGCCTTAGATAGATCAGTGACCTCAGAAGTAAAAAATAAAACACCAGATTAATGCAGACAAGATCATAGCTGTTTAAAGTTGCTGTTCAACTATGGTTTTGTCCCATTAAATAACATAGAATACATAAATACATACAAAAAGATCAGAGTACACTGATGAACACTTTCATAGCTACATTTCTTTTTCTCTTGCACACAAATGCATCCACACCATTATTTTAATTAATAAATAAAGTATTTGTCCAATAACCTGGTTCTCAGCTAACACCACGCTAACCAGTGGCTCCGTCCCTTCTGCCTTGTGCTAGGACACATTTATGAATGAAACAACAGGTAATGCTTAACATCTGACACAGCTAATAAAGGAACAGTCTGACATTTAAAGAAAATGTCCTAAATGAGCATTCTGATGTAAGTTAAACTCATGTGTGATCAGTATAGAGAGGGCTGAACAATGTGTTTATCTTAGCTTAGTTTAGCTTAGCAGAAAGACTGGAAGTGATAGACGTGAGAGAAAGACAGAAAACCAACATCACTATTAGATGTCGGAAGCTTCTCTTGTAACCGTCTTTTAAACTTGCCACATTTTTGTACACTAATAAAATCCAATTAAACCACCATACTATTTAAATGTTGAAAATGCTGACGCTAAGGAAACTCGTAGTCTAGCTTAGTCAAGGTAAGCAAGTACTCATCCAGTAACTGCAACGTTTTATGTAAACAGTGCTGAGAGAACAATATGAGTGTTCATTTAACAGCTGTTTGCACTGTAGCATCAGAACTGTTTCTTGGATAAATGCTAGCTTGTTATCTAAGAATTATAGCCGCAATTTTTCTATTTCGCTCAAGCTATGCTAGCAGTTCTTCCCAGTTCTTCCCAAACTTTAGTCCATGCTAACCTCAACACATCCTGGACTCTCTGTACTGGACACAGGGATCAAATTATATCAATCTTCTCCTCCAATGTTATATACCTACATACGGAAGCATTCTCAAAATGTATGATTGTTCCTTTTGGAGCATCCATCCCTGCTTTAAAGCCACACTCTGCAATTTAGCATCATTAAGGTTACAGTTAAATTGAGATATGATTGCTAAAGGTTATTCCATGTGGACACGAAGCAACTGCCTTAATAAAAATACAGACATGAGGTTTCCTGACTCAAGGTGGTTCTTTGATTACAAACCTCTTTGGCCATGTTCACACCAACATGTTGGTGCTGTGTGTAGTTTATATCTGTAGAACTGTTCTCTGTTGTGAAGCAGTGGTGCCGAGTGCAGCTTTAAAGCAAACCCCAGAAGAACACAGATGTTTTCCCAACAACAATACAAATACCAAGTTGCTGACGTGACGTGCCTTTAGGATGAGGCTATCCTTTTAAACAGATGCTGTTGTTCAATGGTAGTCCGTAACATCCTCAGCTCGGTATCCACTGATCAATTGAATGCCTCCTTGTTGATCCACATGAGGGTCCGAGTCTCGTTAGGTTTGCACTCGTAATCGATGCTGCTGAATTTGTTTCCAAACTGGCAGTGCTCCCTCTTGTAGTAGTTGTAGTATTTCGCCTGCCAGACCGTCTCGAACGTCCCCGCCTTGTTAAACTAGACAAGAAGATCAGAGGAAGGTTACAAACAAACACCTGCAACTTTAACTATTTACATTAGGGGGGTCAAACTCATTTTAGTTCAGTTCCACATTCAGCCAAGTTTGATCTGAAGTAAAATAATAACATAATAATATATAAA
>JAPSES010045641.1:0-12061 GCA_029822895.1 Maxillicosta whitleyi
TCTATAACACATGGTAAATTGTTTTACAAGCATATGTTTAAAATATTGACCTGATTTAAGAGTGAGATGTAGGTGAAAGAGCTTAAAGCCCCCCCCCAACACACACCCGGCCCGGATTTCACCAACCTCATCTGGTCACCCTAGTTCTCATAGACAGCTCAGTATCTGCGCACAAACATTTTTACCATCATCATGAAATAGCCGGTTGGTTTTAATCAATACTTGAGCAGGTTTGTGCAGTTCTTGGAGGATATTAGTTAATACACATGCTTTATTGTTTTTTCCTTGTCTTAGAAAAATATATAGTTATATATATATATTTTCATGTTACAGCACTACTCTGCCATGGTATAAAAATAATGCAAAACTAACATTTCCTGCTGCTTAAAATGAAACGATTTTAAGGGTAAATTTTATTAGAAGGAACCAAAGTGAATGTAAGAACTGCCTGTTCCATTTACGTTCAGTGAAAATTACAATGAGCTGTTATTAATAACTGAAGTCTGGAACCTGGATTATTAAACTTTCCATTTGCACAATTATCTGCAGGCAGAACTTACATCTTAGAGGAAATATCTGTGATTGTGTTCTGTGGCTGCGTCGCTTTAATCTTTGTCATAAAGCACCAAAGGAACGGAGGAAATACACTACAGTGTGATGTGGTTTTATATTGAAAATACTAGACTTAACGCCTCACCTTGTTTGCCTCCATCAGGCGTTAGTTTACATTCAGATCTGTGCAGATTCATAAAACACACAGTATGAGGTAGGACATTGATTCATTTTTGGCTAAATTGAAGTTTTCACCACATTTCCGTGTATGTGAATCATATTTAGTGAGAGTTTCTGTCTTTGCAGACACTGATTTAGTTGGTGTTGTGTCATGAAAATGCATATGAAGTTGACCTCTGTCGTTTTGGATATATGATGTCATAATTTTGTCATTTTATCGAATACACATTTTGATTTTTTTTTAATTAGTGTGTGAATTGTGAATCAGTTATGGTCATTTTTGATCAAGTTAAAATAATCGTGAGATATCACACTCGTGAAAACAGGATGTAACGATGGAACAGAGGTATGATAAAGTTAAAGTGAACGTCAGCAAAGTCACAGTTTTACAGAGAGTTTTTCAGGGATAAACAGAAGGGTACAGACATGTTAAAGCCTGTTAACATCCAACCAAACTATTTAATGCTGGATATATTTTGATCTATTTTTTGTTTTTCCTCATTTCATTTAACTTTTATGGTATTTTTTGTCCCAGTGTTAAAAGCAATGTTGCAATACACTCTTGATGGTGTCAATCTAATGCACAAGTCTTTTATTATAGCATATTCCTAGAGAAGCATTTAAAGAGCTCGGCTGCAGCCCTGTCATCATGTCAAATCAGAGCAGAGAGGAACTATCAAATGCCCAGATTACTGCATTATTCACTGATAATATTGTAAATTATATATATGTATATTTTTCATTTCAATATATTTCATTACATTGATCTTTAACCCATAAGGGTTGGGCAATTCCCAAAAGAATTTTCTCCATATTTACCCATCCTTAAGTGATTTATCACCATTTATCATAATATTATCTTCTGTATTTAGTTTTTTTCAGTGAAATCAGTCATTGTTCTACATTTAATTTACTGATCATGTAGATCACAAGTGTCAAACATGTGGCCCGGGGGCCAAATCTGGACCGTAAAAGGGTCTGATGAAATGAAAAAAATTACATTTAATAAATTAATGATAAATTATGTTAAAATCCTTTTAATTTAGGTTCCACATACAGACCAATCAGTTCTCAGGTGGGTCAGACCAGTAAAACATTTTTAGAAAATCCTATGAATAATGACAACTGCAAATTTTCTCAAATATCTGACATCTTTATGTTTGTTTGTTTGTTTGTTTGTTTTTTGTGTGTGTTGTAGTTCCATAACTGGGACAAAAAAAAGCGGAAAAAAAGTAAATCACCGTTTGAATAACCATGCATGTAAGGGTTATCGTTGAGGCTAAACCTCTGCCCTTTGACTTCAGACCAAATATCTGCAAAACTATGTGGCTCATTTTCATCTTCTGTGATACTACTTCAATATGTTTTAGAAGATGGGACGCAACAGTCCACTGTTGTCCTGCTGCGATCAATCTATTTTTAAGTCAAACCTTCTCTGTGACTGAGACTGTGGTAGACCGACAGCTGATCCATTATTTATCATGTCCCTAACAGGCGTAAAATACCTGCTGTCACAGGATCTAGTCTACATGTGCACCTGTTCAGTTTAGTGGACTGTCAGCACCTGTTATGTATGCTCTGTTTACTGCTAACCCAGTCTGAAGCACATCTGTGTTTGCTGAAGTTTGATGGAGCGCTGCTGTGAGGTGACAATAATAAACAGTTTATTCCACCATTATTACAGGAAACGGTTCTTATATAGTTACTGGCAGGTCTCAGCATCATAGCTCCATGTATACCTGTGCCTCAGCAACAGAAAACTTTACTTTTTCATTAAATATAGCACTTATGGCCCTCATTTTCACAGCTAGACAAATACCGTTCATTCATTTCTTATATACATATATCTTCAGTGTGTGAACAAATCAGAAACAATGTCATGACAGTATTTTTGTAAGACATTTGGACTAAATCTATGTGAGTCAGGCCTCTGTGGAGCCACTATCTAGTGTTGTATCTCAGCTGTGTTATATCGGCTTCACATTGGAGACGTGGCCTTGTGTTTTAAGGTGTAAAATGACTTTCACAAGGGGATTTTGTGATGACTCCATTTCTGAGAATGTTCAGGGCCCCAAACTGTAGAAATGTACCAATGTCATGGTTTTATGAAGAAATGACATCATTTCCACGTGTCACCTGGACTATAAAGGTTATGGTCTATTTAAAACAGGGCCTTAAGTCTTGGAAATGTCAAACAGAATATTAAAGCTACAGTGTATTCTGTGTTTTGCTGGAAGCCAGTGGTCTCTGGATGTTTGTGAACTGTATTTCTGAGGTAATGGCTGTAATTATTGCTTTAAGAGGACAAGAGGGGACCTGTACATAATGTCATAGATGTACGATACGTGTGTGGCATAAACTTAAGAATAATTAAGAAAGGAATCATAAACAATGACATTCCAGCTACAGAGGAGTTTTCAGGTTTTCATGTTTGATGAAAATCTTACAGCAAACTTAACCCTAGGAAATCTAATCTGTTTTTGTGGCATGTGACTTCCCTTAAAGTATCAGGTATCAAACATCATCTGAACCTTGAGATTCACTTAAAGTCACAGTTTGCTTAATCTGAGAATGGATGAATTTACTGCAAAAAAAAAAAAAAAAGAAAAAAAAAAGATGCAGAATATATCTTGTTTTGTTTTCTTAAAACAATACTTTTGATGTTTTTATTTTGTTTTACATCTAATGTTTATTAAGTAAGTTACGGTCATTTATTGGCTCAGATGAAGAAATTGTTTTGAATTAATGCTTTGGAAAGTTCAAACTTGAACACATTTGCTATGAGGCCTCTGAATTTACAAGGAGTGCATCTGTGGGGCATGATTAATGATTGGAAAGTTTATCAACATGTTCAGAAATGGTCATTTTAGCCGCAGACGGTGATCTCAGTCTTGGAGGGTTAAGCTTTGTGAACCAATCACATCAGCTCCCTGACGTTAGTAGACCTTCTCCTGTTTATTGCAGTTGGTCTTGTGGTTGAACAGGCTGTGAGCGGACAGTAACATGTCAGAGGAGTTTGATTATTTTCCCTTTTCATGACGTAAAAAAGAGATATAAAATCGCATTTGTGTTTTGTGACCGTAGAGCTCTATAAACAGACACAAAAAACTGCTCCTTTTCTAATTGATCATTCAGTACATGTTAGGTCTTATTAGGTCACATCATAACTTGCTCATCTCTAGATAAGATGTTAAAGATTCTCATAGAGGTCGTCTGATTGTTATGGATCCAACAGTTTTCACAGTTATTTGTCTATTCAGGGAACTCAAGCACTTCTCCCATTAGATTCCATTCACTATGTGCACCAGTGAAAAATGGAAACTTTCACCTCTTGTCGGAATCCCTTTGGTGTAATTGTTGCTGCCTTCAATTTAGCGCTACCTAACTTGATGCACAATCTACAGGATCAAGGGATGTGGCTAATGCAGTGTTACCTTGGAAGCTGGTTTATGGTACAGGAAATGTGGTGACAATTTGTGTTTCCCATGGTTCATTTTTGCTTGTTATGAACAATGACAGGACAGGAAGGGAAATGACTTGGTTATGGTTTAGGTCTTATAAATAAATAAAACACTACCTACATGTTAGTACGCTGTAGGTTGGCATGCGAACACCATACTTTACACACCTACTTAACCTTAACATGTATATGGACACTTTTAAACTTGAAAGTCTGTGAAGCCTTTTGTAGCTGATCATATAAAAACAACATTCTATCTGTGTCCTTCGCTGTCTGTATTTCCGTTTCCCAAACAAATGACAACTACATTTCTTTCTAAATGTTTATTCAGATGAGGCAAACAATGAGCCGGTACCAGATAAGAACACCACCTTCATAATTACATGTCCCACTTGCATTAGAGATGAGATCCAAACCACATGGACATGAATAATTCTAAGTGCTTCCTCTGTGCTCAGAACCAGTTTGACATGAATGCAGCTAAGCATATGTGGCCTGTAGTTAGCACAGACTGCATATTTAATTAGCAGCTAAAATTTTCCTTTCCCATGATGCTCTCCACTTTCTGCACAGCCAAGTTCAGCAGTAGGACCAAATGCACTGTCAGCTGTCCGCACATTCTGTGAATATACATCGACATAGGAGCAGCTACAATTGCTTCTTGCAATACAATGTTTCAGATAATACCAAGCTATAAATACAATGCTGATATTCTGTGTTTTCTAATAGAGAAAGTATATTGAAAATAAATTTGTATTTACGGAGCAAGCATGAAGCTGAAACAACTAAATGCTTTTTACAGCTTAAACACTATCCCACTCTGACTGTTAAGATTTCTGCACAACCTCATTCAATAGACTTTGATAAAGGTGGTGCATTCACAGTATTGTGGCAGTCCTGTTGTACTGAAATGCTGCTGATGATTTGCTGATGCTGTAAACCGCCATCACCCTGTGCTTCCACAGTTTGTATCGATGACCAATGCGCTGCTGGAAAAAAGAAAAAGCTTCCACTGTGGACGTGGAGGTGCAACGTTCTCATCAGTAGCCCAGCCTGTGTACATATATATGCAGAGCCATAGCTCTAGTACTGTGTGAGTGTGCTACACTGTGGTCTGTGTCTGCTTGGAAAGCAGTACATTTATAAAAACACATGGTTCAATTTGTGTAACAGTGTCACAGAATAAACTCTTTCCAAACCAAACCAGTCTCTCTTCATTTGTGATTCTCATCCGGTATCCTGGGGGTTTAGCTAAAATGTGACACAATTAATCAGGTACTCTGTTTTAAAAAAGGCAGCAAGATGGACTGTAGTGGAGAAAAACACAGCGTGTGATTGTATCATTTTAACATGTAATACAAAGGAGGAAAAGAAACACAGAAATAAGTTTTGCAGTTCAATTATTATGATAATAATTATTATTATTATATTACTTATTATGTTAGTTTTGGCTGTTAAAGATAACATTATATCTGTTAGTTCTGTGTATTAAATGGCACTTATGTTGTAAAATATGTCCAAAAATACACTTTGAATTTGTCTTGAGTTCATTTGCAAACGATAACATTAGAAAATTATGGAAACATAACAGAAACACCAAAAAAATACCATAAATTAAAGTTCTACATTTAAAAACACTTGAGTAAAAATAAGTATTATTAGCAAAATGTACCTCATGTATGACAAATCAAAGTAGTTCAGGTATGTGTCCATATCACTCTTTTACTATAATGCATTATGTTTCATATTTGTTTTGACTCTGCATTAACATGTATACTGCATTCCACTGCCAAATATTTACAGTTGAAATTACTTTAACTTGTTTTTGACCACAACTAGTGATTATTTTTCCATTAAATGGTTGTTTCATTAAACCTCAATCCTATCGAATCATCATAAAGACAAGCTCAGTAACTGACTCTGTAAAGAACATAAAAATCTTCAAGAGAAGTTGGTGTTTGGGTTTATTCCCAGTGCCCTTGACCAGGGTAACAGCCCATATCTGGTTAGTCCCCAGTTGCTGTTTAGTATCAGCCCACTGCTCCTGGTGTACAGTACAAAGACATATCAACTACAGAGAATGAAATTCCCTCATGAGAGAATAAAGTGATAACTAATAACTGAAGAAGTCACACATTACTCCCAAGATGCATTTTACCAACAAAACATCCAATCATGGAGCCTCAGATTCTGTAGGTGCTCTGCTGAGAAATTGAAACAATAAAACTGTGAAAATAGTGAGAGAACTTGTCACAATCACTAAGAAAGCCAGGGCAACAACTTCATATTGTTTATTTTGTCTGAACAAGCTCCAAAATTTTGACACATTGAAACTATGAAATGTTCTACATGAAAAAGGAAAACTGGAAAAATTATACAGATAGTTGCAATTAAATTTTCTGTAAATCATTTGTGGTTGTGCAAACTGTTGGCTTTATGGCATTATTTGTCTTCTCAGACATTTTGGGTCAAAGTGTTGATCTGCAAAGTAGATGTGTTCAGTACTATGCCTCTGAGACATAAATAGTAAGTGAAGTACAAATGTCCAAAATGTGTATTTAACCAATGTACTGCAGTTGCAATACTTACATGATGAGATATGTTACAGCACATACAGTATCACAGTACATTTACATGTAATCAGAGTAAATGTTTTGTTTGCACAAAGATGAATGATGACTAGCATTGGCAGGTGCTGTTAGACACAACTGCACAAATTGGATGTAAGGGATCAGCAGTGAAATGATGCACCCTAGTGTAAAATACACAGAGGTCACACACTGACTTGAAACAATATTCTTAGGGAAATAAAATAATACAAAATGTTATATAGATTTTGTTTAGTGGCCTCACTCCGACATTCAGTCCTCTTTTGAGGAAATGAACCATAAAATAGCTTATATGTAGGTTAAGTACATACTTTTAGTTTATTTATTTTATTCATGGAAAAAACTAAATAAAAAGGAAAAAGACAAAAGAAATTCTACGTTTTCATTTCAGCAGAATGCCCTCTGAGGAGCTGAAAGAAAACAACCTAACATATGCTATATTCATCAAATAAAATTAAATAAACCGTCAGTTTAACTGTCATCAAAAAAATGGGAAAATACTCCTATATGTTTCTCCTTCTGTCCTTCATTGTTTTCCCGGTTATCAGTGAAAAATGAACAGGAGACCGGGCTCAGCCGTTATCTGTAAAGATCAGGGGGTGTTTGATATTAAATGTAGACCTTCCCGGTTCATCCAACGGGATTCCGCGTATTCCGCCCCTTCCGCTTAAAATGAAGAGGTGACGTGTTCAACGACTCCGCCCGCTCATCTGCTTACACTGGTGCTTGTATCAAGTGAACCTAAAAGTTAAAATTGAAAGAACGCACTGCGTCGAGCGTTCCCATTGGCTAGTTCTGCACAACGTAAAAATTTCAATGAGCCGCCATATTAGGAGGCCAAACCCCTCTTTCATTCGGTTAAGGATAAGGAGAATAGACTTTCAGGATAGTTTTCGGAAGTGAAGGCTGTAGTAGAGCGCTTGATTTAAAATAAACACATCTGCACCAGCGGCAGATAGTTTTCAGTCCGGTTTCCTGCCTTTGCTACGGGTTATTTCGCTTCTCTTCCACAATGGCGACCCCAGCGGCAACTCCGACCGGCCAGAGAAGCACGTGCGGCAGCGGAACGCCGCTGAGCCCGACCCGGATCAGCAGACTGCAGGAGAAGCAGCAGCTCCGGGACCTCAACGACCGGCTGGCCGTTTACATCGACAAAGTCCGGAGTCTGGAGTCTGAAAACAGCGTGCTCCATCTGCAAATCAGCGAGAAGGAGGAAGTGAGGAGCCGGGAGGTAACCGGGCTGAAGGCGCTGTATGAAACGGAGCTAGCCGACGCCAGACGGTCTTTAGATGACTCCTCCAAGGAACGGGCCTGGCTCCAGATCGAGCTGGGAAAGATCAAATCCGAACATGAGCAGCTGCTGCAGAAGTAAGCTTTTGACATTTTGTTCAGGTTAAACTGATTAAATTGCAGGCGGATTCGATGTAATTAGCTAAAAGCTACACACACACTTTGATTTTCGAGCCATTTTTGCAGCATTACGCAGGTCCATCCGGGGGTTACGTTTTTTTTGCATGTGACTGCGTCATTGAAACCCGGGCTATGAAAAACATCACCCTGTGATTTTATTACATCCGTTACACTCTTGCTATTTTTAACAGGCTGTACTCGGTTTAGTGTTGTTGGGGGATAGTTTTTAAGCCTAACACGAAAAGAAAACGCATATGTAAATAAGAGGAGACTCCCTGTGTGGAGTGACTGACGCTGCCCGCCCACTATTGTCTGTGATGGAAGAATCAGAATAAGTCTCCATTAACTCATTCATCTGTTGAGTGTTTTCTTCGATGTAGACTTGATAAAAGTAAAGAAAAACTTGTTCTCTCCTACAACCAAAAGTCTTCAATGACTTTCCAGGGCAAATTGCCAACTGTGAGTTGTACTTGTGCTATTTTTGCACGACAAATAACAGTAAGTATATTAATGGAGAATCAGATCTTCAGTGTGTAACCCGTTGGCTACAGGGCAGATCATACCAAGGTCTAGTGTAGTGTTTTTATTGCTGTTGATGCCTTCAGGGTCGACTGGTAGTACTTGTTGAGGCACAAACACTGGTGCATAAATAAAGTGGTTTGCCTCTGACATAAGGGACATTAATTACCAACTTTGGTGTGTTCTATACGTCGTCTTCAGATTATGTCACATACATTCAATCATTTGTTTTTGTTCTCCAGTCAGTTGTATGCACAGCTGCAGTTCTGTCCTCATGGAAAGTTAATGTTTTTGTTTTTCTTTTCTAACTGGCAGAGCATGATTGGTTAAATATTACTTGTACTGCTGAAGTTCATGAAGGCAGTATGGAATGTTTCCTTATATGTGCTGTGATCACTTATTTTAAGAATGAAAATCCCTGCATTTTATGTCAAAGTCAGCATTAGTTTTTTCATAAATAAACAGTAGGTGGAGTTGCCTTTAGGCACTTCCAAGTCCACACCCACAGCTCGTGTAAGGCAACATCTGAAAAGAATTAGATTTCACTCACTGAAAAGTTACAGGATGGTGACAAACTGTGCATTGGGTCTATAGTTATACCATGAATGAAGGCCAAACACACAGTAAATTAAATATCCAGACATTGTGTTAAACACACAACTGCTAATCGTTGTAAGGAGTCAGGTGTCGAGTGGCTGGACAGAAGGAGGTCTGTGTATTACTGTGTCTGTTTTTTCCCACTGACATATGAACACAGGTGGCACTGACAGCCAGTGGTGTGAGTACAACTCGCTCATTGCCACCTGACTCAACCCAGTAATCCACTTTAACTTGTGATGTAAACAGTGTGGTTGGATTGTGCATTTTCCATATATTTCAAAAAAGAGAGAGAGAAAAAAAGTCCCGCAGTTTTTTCTCTCTCTGATACTTTGTATTGTACTCAAAACAAAGACCCGATTGTATCAAATTAACAGACAAGCTGAAGTCACGTTGGATGGTATGTCCACCAGATTTAACTGGTTTCCTGAATAAAAAAAAAAAAAATTACTTTACATTTCAATGTGATTTTATTTGGATGTTAATGATCTGTCAGGGTAAAACGCTCTAATAAACTTTATGCAGATCATAAACCTAAACACTGAGTTGACTCATTGAGTGGAAAAATGTAGACGTTATACTGATTTTTTTAATATCCAAAAATACAGCACTACTCTTGTTAAAATACATGTGTGTACAGGCAGTCTTGACCAGTCCAGTGTTGCAGATATGTAAAAAAAAAAAAAAAAAAATCACTATTGATGTGTGGTTTAGCCTATATGTAGAATATAGTGTTACTAAGTCTTTTATAATTCAGCAATGGGATTCTTTTAAAAAAATTAAGGTCAAAATAGCAAATAACTGCTTGTGTTTTTAGAAACTTGACACCACTATAGTAGTGTATGAACCTGTAGTTGGCACCGAACAACTTGACCAAAGGTCGGCTTAGAACCATCCCAACACCAAGTAATTTTTCTCCTTTGTGATGATTGCAACCAGGATCGAGCCCAGCTGGAAAATCTGGTTTGAAGTTATTTGCTATCAGATGTGCAGGGTCTGATAGGACTGTGTGATACGTTTCAGTTTTCATGGTGTAATTATTATGGAGTAGTGTGGAAACATTCCTGTGACGTGAAGAGTTGGCGCTGCTCTGCTAACATTTCTCAGTAAAATGTCAGAAACCACACATACCACGGTGCATTCCTCTCATAGTTTGTCTTCTGAGCAGTGGGCCCGCCCGTCCCCCTTCACACTGAGAAAATATCCCAGTCTGTCTAACGGACTGCTTTACTCCCAACCCTACGGAAACAGTCTTGTTGACTTTGTTAACCCGTGCTCAGGGCTGGACGGCGGATGTCCAGCTTGTTTTTCTGACTGAAATATGTGGCAGAACAGTCAGGTGTTTTTTGTTATCTAAAGTACGATGTGGGGTT
The DNA here is from genome assembly GCA_029822895.1 of Maxillicosta whitleyi. NCBI lineage: Eukaryota > Metazoa > Chordata > Actinopteri > Perciformes > Neosebastidae > Maxillicosta > Maxillicosta whitleyi. The sequence goes on from JAPSES010045641.1 coordinate 10,701, forward strand.
TCAAAGAATTCAATGAAACATACACAGAAAATCACATTTACTACGGGGTCTTGAATTCACATGACAGCCCTGCTAATGAGGCTTTTCCTCCTGTGTTCTGAGCTGTTGTTGCCACCAGAGGACCCTGTTTCCCATAAAACTGTTCACAGTTCTCCTGCTGTGGCTTCAACTACAGCCTTCAAAGCTCATAAAGTTGACTGGACATGTGGAAAAAGTTGAGTAATAATGCAGACAACATTCTTTTTTTTTTTTTTTTTTGTATATAGTATTACAGTTTTCAATTTTAACACCACAGGAGGAGCGGAAATCTGACCAAAGTAATAGACTGTTAGACAAATCCTTATCCAAATATTTTATCACTGATTTTGATTAATGTTTAATGACTAAGGACGGAACAATTTTTACAATGATGCTTTTTCAAATCTCTGGTGTAAAATGGGGATTATGTATGTTAATAAAGCAAACACTCCACCTGTTGTGGCTCCATGTTGTGAAAGGTTTTACCATCTTCCTTTGAGACACATCTGTGTATGCTTTCCTTTTAAGTCTGGGCTCCAGGCTGCCTTACCAACAGGTCTTCAAGTGCATGAGGGTCCCCACTCTTCACCTTTTATGGTTACTTTCCGGAAGTCTGCATTTCTGCAGTTTTTGCCTGAGGGAATTACCAGCAGTCCATAAGGCTGCCCTCATTTCTCAGTTCTGTGCCTCAATTCCTCTCTTTTACTGCTCCAAAATTGTTGTCATCACGTCATTCGTAGAGTTCATAATTCCTGTAGTGTACCTTGAGTAGAGTAGAGTCTTGTTTGAAAATCTGATTAAGTTTAAGAAGGTTACCACTTTGCAGAATAAATGAGTTTGGTGACTTATAAAAGATGTTGCACCACTAGAATGTTTTACACCACGGAAGCAGCATACTGATGTTTTTAGTTTCAGTAAAAGAATCCTGAAATTTGTAAATGAATGTACATTAAAGCAGCAGGAGCTAAAATCGGGAGAAATTTTAAGACGCAAACCTTCTCCTCCCAGTTCAAAAGACTAAATTCATCAGTAGATGAACTGATACCGTTTGACGCTTCTGTAGAAAAGAGAAGCCACTTTTCGCATTGTTTGCATCCTGTTCCTGGAATGTGGACTTTAAAGATTTGCATATATTCATATGTCTAAGTGAAGTTCATGTTGGAATCTGTTTTGTTCTTGGAGCCAGTTGTTTAATGACAAATGTCAGAAACTGCTGTTGTATTTCAATCCATTTCAAGTCCTTACATTCAGTCACTGACCTGGTTAGACTTTGAGGGTTTTGGTAATCGATAAATTACCGTATTTTCCCGGCTATAAGACACACCTGAATATTAGTCTCATCT
>JAPSES010045688.1:0-12060 GCA_029822895.1 Maxillicosta whitleyi
ACTAAACAAACTTTTAGAATGAACTATTAATACCCACATGGGAGCTACCTGTGAGTTTGTTAACAAACATGGTCTATGTTTGAACTGAATTCCTAACTTTGATTTATTGTAAATCTGATAAAAACTGAATAAGTAGTATTTCAAAGAACAGCATTAAATGAACTTCATACACTAAAGTGAGGCCTTCATCCACTGCTGTTTGGTTTCCCCTCTACTTACTTGATGTGTTCTATTTTAATCTTTTTTTTTTCATGAGAAATCTAGTCATTGTTGCTCTGAAGTCTGGTTAAACATTCAGTTTGAGTATGTGAAGAACAGGTGCCAGACGATCATCTATGACAGACATCTGTTGGTGTTTACAGGGATCAGACTTCGATCAGTAAATTTACAACAAAATCCAAACAATACTGTTTAGAAAATGTCGATTTAACGTTGCAGCATTTTACATTTATTGACCCAATTACTTTGGACTTATTCGTAAGTTAATTATTGCAATTAACTGCAACATTGAAATAACCATATTTCATGGAACAAGTTGCATAACGTTTTTAATTAATTCCAACATTGTATTTCTTTGAGTTTAACTGAGATGTGGAGAAAAAAATAGAAATGTATTATTTACAGTCAGAGCACAAATGTTTGTTTTTTTGTTTGTTTGTTTGTTTTAATTTTGAGGTAGAACATTTAGAGAAAAAATAATGTTGAGAGAAATTAAGTTAAAACCATCACATTTTGGAAGCAAAGGTAACAATTTAAACTAACCAATGTAGTGACATTTAATCCAATATAAGATGATTTATTTTTGCTCTCTTCATTTTATTGGTATAATTTAACTGGGTGTATATTACTTCTATTATCAGGACTAGTGTAATGGATTGGCGGAGTGATACTAAAAGAGGGAGAATGTCATGTGACCGGAGATGTTGTGTTGTATCAAGGGCAGGGGACAAATAATAAAGTTGGCTTCCTGTGGAGTTATTTAAAAAAATAATAGTAATAAAATAATAAATCATCTCACACCAATATAAAACTATTATGACATTTGATATTATTATTATGTATCCTAGACCCCTGTTAGAAAAGAAACATTTTCCCAATACTTTTGTCCATATGTGTGACTTGAACGATTATACTACGAAGCTAACGACATGCAATACAGCTGCTGTGCTTTTATTTCAATTACTGCTGAATTGCCGACGTCCCATTGATCACAGTCAAGGTCAAGGGTCAGATGTGGTTCATGGGGCCCAGGTCTTCACTACATGATCACCCATAAGCCTTCCTGAAGACCCCCCCCCCCCTCTCTCTCTCTCTCTCCTTTCATTGCCACCTTATATTTTTCTCACACCTGCTTAGATCCCCCCCTGACTCGCACCAGCCTGAACGTTCTCCACCTTCGCCTTGTGCTTAAATAAAGATAGTCAATACCTTGAGATTCTGAGTCCCATTCTGCAGACCCTGACAAAGACGTTTGTTGATCGAGGCGCACGTGTCCTTGGCGCAACAATAAGCTCATCAGCCTTTTACAGCATATGCCTTCTTCTTCTTCTTCTTCTCCACGTAAAATTAAAAAACATTTTAGTTGTAAACAGGCTGTGGCTTTTTCTGAGTAAATTGCTTCTTCCATTTATCTTCATTCCTCTTTTTTATCCATTCTTTCTCACCTTGATTTTTTAATTATCTTTTGTCTCCTTGAGTTGTCCCTCGTTTCTTTTTTTTCCTCCCTTCCTCTGCTCCTTTTTTTTTTCTCCACATAAACATTTTGGGTTTTTTTTTTTCCTTTCTTTCTTTTTTCTGGTCTTTTAATTTTAAATAATTTTTTCCCTATCTTTCGTTCTCTTTTTAATTCCCTCATTTATTTTTATCCTCCATTCCTGCTTTATATCTTTCTTTCACTCTTACTTTTCTGTTCCTTTTTTTTTTAAAGTCATTTATTTGTTCTGTCAATATCACTCTAATCTTTACTCTTTTTTTTTTATCTCTGAGTTCCACTTCACTATAGTTCTTCACATCTATTCTTTTTTCCTATTTCCACATTTTCCATTTTTCTTTCTTGTCTTCTGCTTTTCATCCATTTCTCAGTGTTCCTTATTCTGCGCTCTATTCTGTTTTTATCCTTCTGCTTTGTAATTTACCGTCAGATTATCTCCAACCATTATTGAAGCATCAGTCTGCTTTAAAGCTGTTTGCTGTTGTAAACCTGAACCTCAAAAGGCGCATTTCAAAGCCTGATGAGTTGTCCTACAAGGCCACGAGTATGAGCCACCACCACGTCTCGTCTCTGCGTCTTCCTCTGTTCTACACAAAACACACATCTCAGTGCATCTGCGAAGCTGTTCAAGGCTGGTTGCACTTTCCTCTTAGAGGTTCTTTTGCTGTCAATAGCGGTGACCACCTTAGCCAGCTGACTTCTGTCCACTGAAGAGCTGCAGAGCCCAGATGCTCTTTAGAATGAAGATATCTGCATTAGTCAACCAGCAGGTACTCCGACAACAACACCTCCGCGTTTCTTTTTCCTCCTTTTTCTCCTGTGAAGGGATGGACAAAGCAATGCAGTATCTCCTCTATATTATTTTGTCAAACTCAGAGATAAGGATTTCATACTTTACATTTTGGCTTAAATCTGGTCCTTTTACACCATGTATTTTTAGTACATTACGATCGGCAAAGGAAAAATGTGTTTGTATGGAGTTGTTTTCTTCTTTTTAACACATAAAGACCCAGTGTTTACTTTTGTGTCAGTTCCAAAATGATTTTTTCTCTATTTAACCTTTCTTAAAAGATTTATCATAATTTGCTATGATATTATCCTCTATATTTTTGCAGTTTGAAGTGAAAAATGTGGTATTTTGCTGTATTTACTTTTCTGATCATGTAGATGTTCATTAAAGCTGAGATTTAAGTTATTATATCAAAAACAGAAAAAACAGCAGAAAATTATGTTTTCAGCAAAATCTCTCCTTAACTGAACATAAACTCTGTGTGTCCATCCACTGTCATGGATCAAACTCCATGGGTTTTACTGGTGAATCGGTGCTGTAGAAGATGACAGTGTTTCCACGTTCATTACGGAGCCTCTGAACGTTCAAATAGGTTATATCTGATGACCATGAAAAAAATGACAAACTATATTTTACACCAATTATTTACATGTATTGAATATACAGTCATAGGTGTTTCATTATATAAACTTATCTAAAACAAAATAATTGGAATTGATACTTGGAATAATTGTGTTTCCAAACACATTTCTCTTTTTATTACTATTACACACTTTGACCAGGGTCAGTCACATATTGAGTCCCAGTTATACTTTATTGATGAAGAATAAATCATACTTTTAAAATCATTTTGGGGGCAACCATGGCCTAGAAGGCTGGAGTCGGCTTGTTCGATTCCCCATTGCCCTTGAGCAAGGCACTTAACCCCACCCCCCATTTGCTCCTCGGGTGCTTCATATGGCAAGTCCACTGCTGTCTGCAGTGTGTGTTGTGTTCCTGCATGTTCCAGTGATGGGTTCAAAGCTCAAGGTCAGGTTCAGTCTGTGGTATGTGTGTGATCTATATACTGACAAAATAAAGAATCTCAAACATTTCAGAGGTAACGTATTGCCAGGCACAACAAACCCCGCCTCTCACACATATTATAGCTTATTTTGCCATCGATCCAGCTGATGTCATCATGATGCCAGCATGTGATTTGCCTCTATGTTTGTGCCAAGTTTGAACTAAATTGAAACAAATCTGATGTTTTCACAGACATCTGAAAATTCTGCCTTTATAAGTAAATGGAGGGGGTTCTAAAAATCCATAAAAAAAATTTGACTTTGACCTATTGTTCCCAAAATTTAACCAGGTCTATTCTGGATCACTATTAACCAAATTTGGTACGAATAATATATCCGTAGTTTTGCTGATCAAGTGTTAACAAACTGGACCAAAATCAATACCCCTTTCCTCCCTTTCAGGAGTTGGGGTAAAAATAGTTAATTCTAACTTTATGGGCAATAATACGTATTAAAGTGGCAAGTTTAATTGTTTAATATTGAAATGTTGGACTATAAATGTATAACATACTTGACATAATCTATCATATATGTTATTTAATTTACTATCAGAGTATTTCAGTCTTATCATATAACATAATATAAATATATGTATAGCACTTGACTGAAACTTCTATTGTGAAAAGTAAAACCCCCAGAAATCACATTTTTGTGTATTTTGGAGAAGATTATTTTAAAGTTTGAAGAACTTTCCCAGCCAAATTGGAAAATATGCCACTGACAACAGCTTTGCATTTTTGTCATTAAGTCTAAATGAAAACCCAACATATTAAAGTGTGAAAATGTATCATTTTAGGATGAATTTAATATTATTTATGAGCAGTGAATGTTTTTGATAATCTGTAAAGTTAGTCTAGATATACCTGTGTGTCATAATTTCATGTTATTGTTGCTAGGTTACTAAAAAACTAAATGTAATTTTAGGCTATTTTGACAACAGTGAAGGTGTCTAAGTGTCAGATCTGTGGCTGATTTAATAAGATGGAACTGGAAAATTATCAGGGATGGGCACAGTCAGAGGACTGTGAACATGTTGGGTGAAAAAAAAACCTTTAAAATAGACTTATTTTAAAATATGTAGCTGATACATAACTGTTTGGGAGTCTTTGCTGTTTCTAAAGGATGTCTACAAAAAAAAAAAAAAAAAGGAAAGCCAATTGATTTTCATTGTTTTAAAAAACTATATTTCACATTTACATTTTTGTCTCATACTTTACTTGCCCAAGAGAGCACTGGTTAATATCTTAATCTTAATGATTACAGGTTTTAAACATTATTTATAGGTATATTTATACTCCAAGTATGATATTGGTGTAATATTAAATCATTTGTGCTTCATAGATCATTAGACCAGTCTCTACTACTTGAGGATTGACCCTACGTAACCAGACTTCCCTTCATATTGATATCCTCCATCCTAGACCTTTTTTTTTTTTTTCACCAAAATTGCAGGAGTTGCAGTTAACAATATACTTCTCTAGGGATGCAAATCATCAATTCATCATTAGTTGGTTGACCCGATTTATCAATTAATGATTAATGGATAGATTATGATTTTCCTAAGAATCTAAATTTCTCTTCCGATAGGCTCTATAAGAATAAAAGCTACATATTGTTTTTATACTTTATACAAAAAAGCATGTCCTATTCCTTAAGGATTGATTTATTGTACCTTTGGATCCAGTACAAGCAATGACATTTATGCAGTAGAACTAAATACATTTTATAAAGTAAAAGTAAATTTCTTTCAGCTTTTCCCTTCAGGGGTCGCCACAGCGAATCTGATTCACATGTTGGTCTGGCACAAGTTATTACATCGGATGCCCTTCCTGACACAACCCTCTGTATTTATCTGGGCTTGGGACCGTAGAGTAATTCAATGAAATAAATTGATCTAAAGGGGGTCACTTTAGAACAAATGGGTATTTCTGACTTTGTGTCAATGACACGATGGTGCGAGATTCCATTGACCACAGGACACAATGTGGGACATACCTGTGACCCAGATCAGGAGCCTGGAGGATGTTTTCAACTTCTGTCTCACTGACTGGACAGTCCAGATGACTGTGGACTAGACGGTCCAATACCAACTCTGCATTTGTGCATGTATTTGGGTTGGGGTGCACCGCTCCCACAAACAGACTGTGTTTCGCTCCAACATGTCCCTAAAGACATTCTAACTCATCAACGCCATGACCAGCTATCCTTGGTATTCAACTTCAGCGATGAAGCCTAATGTGAGCAGTGGCGCCCCCTACTGTCAACACCACAAATCCTGCCATGTAAAACGGCTGTTAACCAACAATTAATCATTTAATCGAGTCAATTCTTATCAACACATAATTGCTAGTCAATTAATTGTTTACATCCCTATACCTGACACTATGGTGATGTTAATTTTAGCAACTTCAAATAAAAACAACAGCTTTTGACAGCGGCGGACCACCAGGGGGGGCTGAGGGGGCAGAAGTCCTCGGGCCGGGCCAGGATAGGGCCCGCGAATGTCACGGGCCCATGCAGGACGCTGCCGAATATGTTTTAAATGTATATGACGAAGTACATATATCGTTAGATGCGAAGGTGACCTTCGCATCTAACGATATATGTACTGTGGTTTGCCCCCGGGCCCGGACTCCACTTGTTCCGCCACTGGCTTTTGATATGCTGAAAAATGTACCAATTTTCTATGTAGTTCTTTTACTTTATGTACCTGAGACATTGTTCACAGATTTCAGTGAAAATGGCTGAAAATGACAAATATCTTTGCATGGCCTTAAATTACTAGGAACCACCTTTCCATCCATGTATTACACTTCTATGCCAGGTAAATGTAGGCCCACTTATCATCTGAACAGTTTTTTTTATCCTACGTAACCACTTGACTATGTCCAGATGTGTTCCTTGTAGTAGAACTGGTTTTACCATAACAACACTGGCTCTGCTGAGACCACTGTGGATATTTTCTGTATTTTGTACTGACCCAACACCGGTAGTATTTAGGAAATTAATGCAAGGTCAGAATTTTTTTTTTTTTTCTTTTAATAAGGACATACTAAATTTAAAAAGACCCCAGTGTTCCACAGTAATGAATAGAAACCAGCACAAACTACAGCTGGCAAAAATAAATAAATAAACACCACTCTAAAAACCAAAAAGCTATATACAATGGAAGCTCATTAGTTTTTTCTTTTTAGCCTTGGCTCAGCAAAGAGCCTTGAACATTTTTTTTTTTTTGTCCAGAGTCAGTCCTTTGGTGATGCCCTGAACCAGCCCTGGAACCCCTGTAGTGGAAACAGGCCTCTCAAAGCTCCAAAAAAATATATTAAAAAGTGTCTCATTCTTATGCTCTACAAAATCATGGACGGAAGTACTGTATTTTTTACTTGTAGGGAAATATTGTAGTTTTGTTTTGTTTGAACGTTGATCTTGTTCATGATGTGGATTAAAACACAATTTGTTGATTCAGGGCTTGATTTAACAGTAATGAGTTTAAAACTGTTATTTTGGACCATTGATTTATTTACATGTACATATGAATTGCATGCGCCTCCCATTCCATGCCACCCTATGTACATTTTCTGATTTTTCGTTTGGTCATATTACCATAAACTTTTATCATTTCTGCTTCCAGTTCTGATCCACAGTGTGATTTAAGCCATATGTTGTCTTCTTTCTCTGTGAACAGATGTCTTCTTTTGTTATAAATCCTTTTTTTCCCCTGCACCTATGTATCAATGACCAAAGAAAAAGAAACTGTTAATACAGTTCATAAATGGTCATAAAAATGCATGCACAATTTTCAGTTACTTCTGTGCATTGCATGTGTTTTTACTCCTCATGTGTGACTGAACTCTTACATCTTGCTCTGTTGCCCCCTCAGGCTTTTTCCTGGTGGCCGGAGGTGATGGCCGAACACGCCGAGATGTTTTTGTCCTTGTACAAATCTGACATGGACGCCGCTCTGCAGGTCCAGCCGGTCGACTCATGGAACAGTTTCCCACTTTTCCAGCTCCTCAACAATTTCCTACGGACTGACCGTAAGTCATCTGTTTAGTCTATAGGAACACATTTTGTTTATTACATTTTTAAGACATTTTTTACTCTGTTTGTACTGATTCAACTTTCACATTAAATATACATTTTGGATGTTTCCTTGCTTCTATCCAAATCAGCGGGAACTGATTTGAACTTTTCTTTAAAAATCCAAAGTGAAGTAAAGTATATCCCGAGAAGCCACAGGTGTAGCATTTAAGACAGGAGGAAAAAAAGTCAGCAAGAAAGTCCTATTTTCACAAACCACAAAATAAACCAATGAAAAGAAAAGGTAGTGTTTTACAAGTGCATTGAAATGCCAGATTTTTCTTGTTTTACATACTATATAAATAACACTATGTCCAAAGTAAATTTTGATACCAGGTTCATATATATTAAATATAGAAACTGGATAGCTTAGTGGTTTACATCACTGACTTTGGTGCGGGAGGTTGCCGATTCAAAAACAGGGGTGTCAAAATCATTTTAGTTCAGGAGGTGCATCTTCCCAGTATGATCTGAAGTGGACCAATCCAATAAATAATATGTATATATAAATAATAACATGGCAATATATATAAATAATGTCAGCTTCAAACTTTTCTTTTAGAGTGAAAAAGTAACATTACATAATGAAAAGGTTTACATGTACAAACTATACTATATAACTATAAGTATATTATTGCTAAAATTACACTTCTCTTATGACACTGTAGATTATTCATATTTGTTCAGGTTGTTCACATTTTTTTGTGAAAGGATAATTTGCAAATGTACACATTTTCTTGTAATTTAGTTTTTTGCCGTACACTAAAACAAAGAGAATCATTTTGAGATGTCAGTAATTATAGGTTCTTGTGATAGTATTTTACTGCTCTCACCCACTTGAGATGGAATTGCGCTGAATGTGGAACTTGAACTAAAAATGATTGTTAATATCTTTATCCTCCTTGAACTGTTACCTTTTCATGGTGGAGGGGTTTGAGAGCCGTAATGACCCTAAAAGCTTATGCTGTTTGGGGCATTTTGCTCCCAGATTGGTGGCAGATTGGTCTTAGGCAAAGGGCCAGGCAAAGAATGGTTCAGAAGACCCCTCATGGCTAAGAAGAACAAGAGGTTGTGTACCCAGCCTGGAGGGTTATTAGGGCTCCACCATGGAACCAGGCCTGGAGTTGGGGCTTATGGGTGAGCGCCTGGTGGCCGGGCCTTCACCCATGGGGTCTTGCCAGGCTTAGCCTAAATGGAATACATGGGCTCGTCCCCCTGTGGATCCACAACCTGTGGGGAAAAGAGGAGGCGTCCGGCTCCGACAGCAGACAGAGGCAGGGACCTTGGTGGTCTGATCCCCGGTTACGAAAACTGGCATTTGGAACATGGAACATCACCCATTGGATGGGGAAGGAGCAGGAGCTGGTGAAAGAGGTTGAGCATTACCAACTAGATGTAGTCAGCTTCACCTCGACTGGAACCCAAGCGCTTGAGAGGGGTTAAACTGAGACATGGAGGGCAGGGATAAGCTTTTTGATAGCCCCCAGACTTGCTGCCAGCATGTTGCAGTTCACTCTGATGGAGGAAAGGACTGCTTCCCTGCACCTTCAAGTCGGGGAATGAGTCTTGACTGTGGTCATTGCATATGTGCCAAAGAACACTTTAGTGTACCCACCATTTTTGGAGTTCCCTGGGATGGGTGCTGGAAAGCGCCCCAAAATGAGACTCCATTGTCCTATTGGGGTACTCCCAACACTCACACGGGCAATGACAACATGACCTGGAAGAGGGTGCTGAGGAAGAATGGCCTGCCCAATGTGAACTCGAGCAGTGTACAGTTATTGGACATCTGTGCGAGTCACAGTTTCGCCATAACTAACACCCTGTTCAAATATAAGGATTTCCACTGGTGCATCTGGCACCAGGACATCCTAGGCTGCCAGTCGGTGAATGACTTTGTGGTTGTGTCAACAGACCAGTATATATTGGACACTCAGGTGAAGAGAGGTGCAGAGCTGTTAACCGACTGGTGGTCAGTTGGATCAGGTGGTGAGGGAAGATGCTGCGCAGACCTGGTAGGACCAAACCAGTAGTAGGCAATGCCAAGTGGAAGAGCCTGTGAGAGGAGTGGAGGTTGACAGAGGGTGTGTTCCAACTACAGAGGAATAACACTCCTCAGGGTCCCTGGTAAGGTCTATGCCAGGTCAGTGGAGAAAAGGGAACAGTCCATAATTGAACTTCAGATAGAGGACGAGCAATGGGGTGTCCACCCCAGATATGTAACTGTGGACCAGCTCTATACCCTCGCTAGGGTGCTGGAGGGGGCATGAGAGTTTGCCCATCCAGTCCACATGTGTTTTATGGATCTGCAAAAGGCTTATGACTGCGTCCCTAGGGACATCCTGAGGAGGGTACTCCAGAAGTATGGAGTGGATGGTCCCTTGTTAGTGGCCATTCAGTCCCTGTACTGAATGAGTGGGAGCCTGGTCCGTGTAGCCAGTAATAAGTCAGACCTGTTCCCAGTGGGGGTTGGACTCTTCCAGGGTTTCCCTTTGTCATCAGCTCTGTTAATAACTTTTATGGACAGACATATTTCTAGGTGCAGCCAGGTGAGGGAGGGGGTCTAGTTCAGTGGTGGGAGGATCTTGTCTCTGTTTTTTGCGGACGATGTGGTCCTTTTAGCATCATTGAGCAGCTACCTCCAGCTTTCACTGGGGCAGTTCAAAGTTGAGTGTGATGTGGCTTTGATGAAAATCAGCACCTCCACATCTGTGTCCATAATCCTCAGCTGGAAAAGGGTAGAGTGTCCAGTCTGGGTAGTGGATGAGGTCCTGCGTCAGGTGGAGGACTTCAGGTATCTCAGGATCTTATTCATGAGTGAGGGTAGGATGGAGCGGGACGTCGACAGGCGGATTGGGGTGGGGCAGGCATCTAGTGATAGTACCTGCTAGATACCTCCCTGGGGAGGTGTTTCAGGCATGTCTGTTCAGGAGGAGACCGCCGAGCCGACCCAGGACATGCTGGAGGGATTATAGGATTATATCAGGTGGCCTCGGAACAACTCCGGATTCCCCCAGAAGAGGTCGTGTAAGTTGCTGGGGAGGGGGCCGTCTGGGCTTGAAGCCGCTGCCCCTGCGACCCAGACCAGGATAAACAGAAGACAACAACTACCGGTCTTTAGTGTGATTTTTACATTTCATACATTCCTTGCGTGGGTCAGATTGGACTTTTTGGCGGGCTGGTTTTGGCCAGTGGGCCGTATGTTTGGCACCTGTCTTCTAGAACACCATTTCCTATTGTAGATGGAGTAGAGCCAATACCACATGCAACTTTACAGTAAGAGCCTGCAGAATGTATTCAGTTTTTATTCTTTACACAGTTTGTAAACCAGTCTCTGCAGATAGAGATTCTGTCCTGCTCACAGTGTGCTTACTCTTACACACACTATTGTATATTTTAATTTTATTTGATCAGCTGCTGTCTTAAATGATGAATTTGGGTGCAGGTTTACTTTTTGGATATAACTTCAAGATTAATGTCATTGTAAAAAAAACAAAACAAGTTACAATGAAATAAAGGGTTGTTCTCCTTCAGTGTGGGCACAATTAAAAACAAAATACACAAAACAACAACATCACAGCAGCAGAAAATACTTTACGAAGTGCAGCAGTATGAGTGCATATGTGTTAATACATAAATATGGCAGAAGTGGATGGTCATGTGTGTGTTAAGTGTTCTGAAGGCTGTTGGTAAGAAACTCTGTCTGAATCTGAATGTGCGGGTTTTGATCTGCTTGTATCGCCTTTCTGAGCAGTGTGACTGAAAGAGTTCATGTCCTGGGTGTGAGAAGTCCATCATGATGTTGTTTGCTCTGCAGAGGTACCAGGAGGAGGCAATACTGTAACAGTGAGCGTCAGACTCTGCAGTGCGTTTTTGTCTACCTCAGTGCTGTTTGTATACCATGCTGTGATGCACCATGTTAAAATACATTCTATAGTAGAGCTATAGAAAATCAACAGCACTTTCTCATCTAGTTTATGTCTTTTCAGCAGACTGAAGGAGTGAAGACGCTGCTGAGTTTAATTTTGGTGTCCGTATATAAGACAAGTCTCTCTGTACTTTTTGCCACCCTTGCAATGTGACAAAAAAGTAGTAAGTTATGTGTTTTTCTTAAATGCTAAAAAAAAAAAAAAAAAAAAGGAAAATGGATGTATATATTTAATTTTACATCCAGTGAAATTACTTGAAGCTCTGCTGATACTCACAGCTACCATCAAGATATGAAGCGATATGTGCATAGATTCTTCTTTTTACACAAAAACACATAAATATACTAGAAAAGCACTCGGAGAGCGCAGACCTCCGCCAAGTGCAACATCCCACACCACCACCATAAACATTAGTCCCTCATTTATTTGGACAGCATTTTAAGATTCTTAAGTCCATGGACTATATGAGAAAACATGAGTCACCAT
>JAPSES010045729.1:0-12055 GCA_029822895.1 Maxillicosta whitleyi
CCCCCCCCCCCCAGAGACCTGCAGAGGCATTACAGCTTTATGACTGATGGGCTGCCTCGGCTCTGGACAGGCTGAGCTGAGAGCCAGTGGAACACATTGTTATGGCAACATCACATTCGGAGTGTTTAGGCTAGGCTGTGTAGTGAGGTAATGCCTGTGATGTAACTTCAAGGAAGCAAACAGGAGAAAAGGGAATATGTGCTGTACTGTAGGGGGCAATAGTAGAACTGGCACTAATGCTTGCCAGACCACAGCACACAGCAAAATCCAGGAAACAGAACAGAGGGAAGACAACTCCGCCCAGTAACAAAAGTGAGCTCTGAAAGTGTTTGCTTTGTTGAGTCTACACTGTAGTGCTGCAAAGGACAGGACTTTTGGTACCCCCTAAATCTCAGGCTTTTATTCTACATCAATCAATAGGTAACAAGCAACAATCTCAGCTTGTCTACTTGATCCATGTGGTATGTGACATCACCTTTCTCTGGCTTGTGTTTGTGTGTTTGTTTTAAATCTTATCAACAGAAGGTTGAACGAGAGCAGGAGTTTTTGCAGCTGTCACAAGCTGACTGCTACGTCCAAAGAATCTTCACACTTAAAGTTGCTATGTGTAACGTTAACAAAAAACAAAAAATTAATTGTGGCGCCCTCCTGTGGTAAAAATGATCTAAATGTACTTTTTGAGGTGTGTAACTCATTGCTAATGTAGGATGACAGGGTCAGGGGTGAACCACTGGTAGGGGGCTGCATTCGGCTCTTGAGCCTTTCCCCCAGTATCCCACTGTGGCTTTGTCAAAAAACAGAAATTAATTACAGTTTGTTTGTGTTTTTTGCACATTTTGCACAGAACCATATACCCCCCCCCCACACACACACACAAACACACACACACACACACACACACAAACACACACACACACACACACAAACACACACACACACACACATATAATCTGTACCACACAATATGCAACAAAACTTTGATTTAATCTTGATAAGTTAAGAATTCCATACAATAATATACTACCACTGCTGACTGAACATCTGATAGATGCAACTAGAAACCTTCAACCAAGGGGCAAGGACCTCAGTTCCAAAATGAAGCCAAAGTAGATGTATCTTTAAATTGTAACACTACTGCTGGCCACTGGAAATGGCTTCAAAAATCCATGGCTCCCATACACCTTCTTTCTAAGAATAATAAATCAGTTTTTTTTTTTTTTTTCCAGAGCTCATTCTGGTTTCGTCCCCTTTATTTGAAGCCTCTAATCAGTGATCACATGGTCCATCTGTATACTTTCCCTCCATTAATTCAGTTACTAGATAAACTAGAGACTTTGACATCTGCTTGGACTTTCCAGGGTTCGATTTATTTAATAAAATGTAATTTTTCCACACAGCTCTACTGTACTTGTACTTAATACTGGTACTACTGCACTAATTCATATATTCCACTAACAAGACATAAAATGGCTTCGATCTGCAGTGCTTGATGCAGCTTACAGTTTTACTTCGAATTGGCTCACCCATGTCCAAATATGGTCAGCTGTGGCTCCAAAAAGCCAACATGGTGAGAACTTGTAAACTACCAGCTCGATGTCACAGTTCCTCCTTCTAGTAATTATACAAAGTGTACACCTGTAACCTACAACTTCATCAATTTTGTAAAAAAAAAAAAAAAAAAAACAAACCCTGAAGGGGGATTTAGCATTGCTCTTTGATGTTCATGTACACATGGTTTTCAGAGCCTTTGTCCAATATTGTTTCTTGCAGCTTCTCATGTATGGTGTTGTTTATTGTTTAATACTTGTGTCTTGTATTAAATGATCACATGTTGCGTCTTGTCAGTAGTTCACACATGCACACACATTTATTACATTTACTAAGCACTTACGTACTATTTCCATTGCACGTTTTCACATTTACATTCACATGCTCATGTTCATCCATTAAATTTGTATTATAATATGGGTTGTGGTGGAAACTTGAAGGTTTCTGACATTGACCGACCAAATATTGTAACTAATAGTCAGTTGCAGTTGTAGATGTGCAGGAGGAAGGCAGTGAGAAACTCTGAAAAACCCAATGATCCATACACACAAACGTAGAGCACGGACACTATTGTTGGCTTAGAAACAGAGCCATATTGAAAAAGAACCAGAAAAAAACACCCCTCTGCACAAACCACCAATAAATACACCAGCATCTGTGAATCTTATTTATAGAACCATTCAAAATTTCTACATATCCATTAAGGTGCCCCCCCCCCCCCCCTCCCCCCATTGTCCGAAGGACATTTTGTCAGAAGTTTAGATTTAGTTGATAAGCCTTTTCTGACTATAGGACGCCTCCCCACCGTTAAAGTTTGTGTGCACAAATAAAAATGCATTCAAAAGGAATTCACCTCATTACAAATGAGAACTAAAAAGCTAAGCTTACCTTAAACTTCATGAAGTTGCATTTGTCGTGGCTTAAGTTCCAGTTAGGTGTCAAAAACTGTTCATATCTGTTTTCAAATCTGTTTTTTTACTTCAAATTTGAAGTATGTAATGTAATATGAAATCTGGAGAAAAAAAGAAAAGTAAAATAATTGCAGGACTCCTATAACGTGTAAGTTATGTTTGCAACTGAACAAAAAAATGTAAATATGAAAAGTAATTTAAGCCCAGCTGTGTTTGTACAACTGGTTTTTGGATGAGACTCATTATTATAATAAGTAATCTCAGAAATGATAGCATGTGATGCACAAACCTTTTGCCACACATTTAGTTTGTTGGGATTATGGCCCATTCATTTGAGCTAACACAGGTTTGTTATAGTGGCTGCATCAAAAGCGTGGGCATTCCCAGACTTCCAGCTTGTGTCTCGGCTGCAGAACATCTGAACTGGAGCTGCCGCTCCTGAGGCACTCCCTGCTAATTTGCTGTTCCCCCAAAAACCAAGACGGCAGGAAAATAACTGTGATGCCTTTTAAAATAGAAAAATGTGTTTCATAACCATGTCATATCAAAACATAGAAACTCTGCCTGTATTGTGTTCATCGCTGCTATTTAAACTTGTGCTGTCTTTTGTGCCACCCAATGTTTTTCCATGCTCACCATAGTGCTTCTTCCATCATTGCGGTGCTGGTAGACTGAAGAAATAAAGTTGCCCAGGAGAGCTTTGCTATTCATTTGTCTGAGGAAGCCAGAGATTTTCTATGGGTGTGCCCTCTCTATTTTTCTCCACTCAGGGAGTCGGCTGTAATTGCTTGTTTAAGGATAATAACAAGGGAAGACTCTCGGAGGAGCCCCGCGCCGCAATCACCAGCCTTGAGGCAAGCGCCGCAACCGCAGTGCAGTGCGATGGAGGAGTGGAAGATAAAGGGGGAGACGAGGAACAGAGGAAGAGGGAGACAGACTGGGTGGTAATTAAGGGCTTATTTTTCCTGCCACTGAAGTGCATCTGTACAGCTCTCACCTGCTCAGAAGGGACTGAAGCCACTGTTGTGTGATTGTGTGTGCACACTCACACCAGCCTACTTCATTTTCTGAAAGGCTGGCCGCCTACACGTTTCCCCCATGGATCGCCAACTGTTCTATGCCAGAGTGTGTATGTTTAATGTAATGCAGGGACGGCAGCCAGTGCATGCAGCAGGGTCTGTCAGACACAGGGAGGTAATTAAATTAGGGGTGGCACTCTGGCAACGAGGCTGAACGAGGCATGGGGGATTCTACTGCAATCCCCAGGACTCATTGTTTCCCGTCTCAAATAAACCATGCCACGCTTTACCCGGTGGGCTCACCACATATCACAGCAGTGTAGGATGGGAAGACAAACCTTCGTAAGTACACATGATCACTATCACATTGAAATTCAGACACATAAGCCTTCTGCGTACAGTTAGAATAACAAATGCTTTCAGGTGCCCAGTACATTCAGGTTATTCTCACAGGCCTAAAAGCTATGCAGTGTCAGACAGACAGCCTTACTGTGGCTACCAGGACTGGAGCTTAGCAGGGAAAATACACATGGCTTTGAACTGTCATGTTGAAGAACTGTCATCAATCACAAGTTACACAGTCTTTGATAGAAAATTAAAGGGTATGATGTTTGTGATTATTTTTTATTAATATATTTGTCACACCCCACACTGTGTAACAATCATATGAAACAACAGCAATGAGAATTTGCTTAATGTTACATTGAAACAACACCACGGAACCTTTGCTCGCAGGGTCCCCCTGAAGTCAACAAACGGTATTGTCTGTATCAACTGCCATAAAATCTGTATCTTGGTAATATTGATGGAAACTTCTTGAGGCAAAACAATTAATGTGCGTTCAACCGTGTCTTCAGGCCAGGTAAAGTAGCTTTACAGCATTCTATACAAACATTATTGTTTTATTTTTAAAAATATCAGGAATGATAAATGACAAATGAACAGATCTATAGAACAACCTGTAACCAAATGCTCATCGTGGGAACATAGTTATACTTTCATATAATTTTGTTTGCGTGGGCAACATATTCATATTTTAATACAAAAAACTGAAGACAGATATGTAATGTAAACTCAGTTAACATCAGCCTGAAACACAGTACGCTTTACACTTACTAGTCCAACAGTAACATCCCCAGGTCTCCATGGGTGGGGCATGTCTGCTCTTTCAGCTCACACCAGTGAGTGAAAGCTGGGCCAATATTCACCCCTTGTCTGCGTCCTTTTTTTTTTTTTTTTATCACTCTGTCTTTCTTTTCTTTGTCTCTTCGGACAACACCCTTACCCTCTTTGCTTTTCTTGCTGCTTCTGCCATGACTGTTAGCCTATTTGTAGCTTTCCTTCACTCGTAAACTTGTTTACGTGCCTTGTCGGCTGAAGGTGGAGGAAGGATGTGATGTATGCCATGAAAAAGTCACATTTTGTAGTTCTTTTTGCGTGACCAACCTGAAACCAGAGGCTGCATAGATGATACAAATGCTGTGGAGCATTGACAGAAGTTTAACTGAACCTGTGGTGAGTTGTTGGAAAATGTGGTTTGAAGGCTGAAAAACTCCATAGTGTTGCTTTAATGTTACCAAGCAAGTTCACATCAGGGCTGTGGTGGATTAATAAAAAAGGTTTATGGAAATAATTGCCCATAAGATAAATGTCTGTAGCTGCCTCTATATGTCTCTATTAGTATATTAGCTAAAATAATTATTGGAAGTGTTCGGCATAATTTGGTAGGCTTGGTGGAAGTTTTGAGTTGATTTTTATTGCATCAGCAAACTTGAATGCACTATTCAAAATAAAACTTGATTAGTTTTTCCATTCAACATGAACATGTCATGATTTGATGTAAATTTATATGTTTACTTAGAGGCTAATAAAAATATGATTTGGGTTTCATCAAAGTTGAGAAATAGCGTATACGGCTGTAGAGTTGTACGGTGTCTGTTAAAGGGAAACACGTAGTCGTATGCTGTTCCTGTTTTCTCTGAAGTCATTAAGGTGTATTCACAAGGTGTGTTCCCTGTTTGTCCAAGGTTTAAAGTTACTGGACTTTAATGAGGGATTTGATTCCATCATTCCTCCTCCATCAATCAAATCTCAGGTCAAATCAAAGGCTTTCATATCTGCCCTGTCACTGTGATTGATGGACCTATTTGACAGAAGGATCTGGATCATCTGAATCACTCACTGACATGATCTATCTGAAGCAGACAGATTCTGTGATTAACTGAAGCCATTAACATAAGTTGTTCTTCTGACTTTGAGGGAATCTCGGGTAAGAGACCCGATCCAAAAGATGAGAAGCGTAGTGCGTAGTGTATGGATGTCAAGGTCAGGCTCTTTTAAGCATGTTTGCTGAGGTATAAATTTAGAGGAACATCAAGTTAGTGACTGGAAATGATGGAGCCTGATTTGAATTTTTTTTTAAATTATACAATTTTTTTTTATTTATTTTTTTTTGATGTGCTGGTGATCTGAACAAACCCATACCACACAGAATACCACGAAGTATTTTAAACTAGGTAAATACATTCCTGAAAATACAAGTTCCTGGAAAAGTAATTGTGGAAAAGGAGCTACTGATGACTGACTCTCCTTGGCTGAAACTCCACCTCTTTTACCCAACTATGGTCACTTTGAGCTCCAAACCGTGATCATGGATATCGTCACATTGCAAATTATTGGATTTAAAAAGTCAGATCACTAACCAACACACATGATTTACATTGTCTTCTTTCTTTTCACTCCACCACTGTCATAGTAACGGGTATATAAACACAAAAGTACACTACCCTGTAACATGAACGGTGAACTCAGTTGTCTGATAGTATGTGTCCTCACAATTCTAGTGTTCATCCAAGAGAAGAAGCCAGTGCAAACATGGTATGTAATGAACCCAACAATGTTCAAGTCTAGATCTGATGGTTTCGTATACTGTTACTAAACTTAGCTATTTCCCTTTCAATTAAGTCTAGACAAAAAAATGTCTTTTAGCAGTCATTGCCACATTGATAACATATACTGTGTGTTGTCAAATGCGTGAGAACATTTGCAAAGAACATGTGAACATGTAGGTCCAACACAGATGGAGTTGAGCTTCTGCGGTGCCACTGAGAGTTAGGGGTATATGACAGCTGGTGTTGGAGCTGTGCCCTCACTTAACAATGGCCCAGGCTGCAATACAGAAGAAAAGGCTTAACTTGAAGACAGATTTACAGCTCATCTTTGATGGCAACTTGGCCTGATTTCAGCATTTTAACACCTAGGGAAAAGTGGAAAAAAGGAGCCATGGACTGTAAAACAATGAAGGAAACATAGGTGGAATACTATGAGAAATGGGGATAACCTAAAATATTAATTTCCTGTGGATGAATAGGAGACCAGAAGATCTTCTTTCTCCAAATAAATTTGTACTCATTACACCCAGTGGAGTGTTTTTATTTAATTTCATTCAGTCTATATGGAAAGTTTAAGCTAAAAAAAAAAAAAAAAAAAATCAGATTTACATCCAAATGTGTAGCCAATTTTAACAGATTTTTTTTTTTTTAAATCAAATGGTTAAAAATAGGCTTATCTTGTGAAACTGGCAAAGCAGAGAGCTTAATGCTACAGTAGCAACTCATGACAGGAGATATATGGAGGGAATGTGGGAAGAATGGTTGATACAAAACCCCACATCTTCACTGACAACTACTAGCCCACTGTCCAAATATCAGAAGTATTAAGTTGCTATCACAATTAGAGACTGATGAGGTATAACAAACTTCATCCAAGGTACAAAAATGCTATGGCATGGGGGGGCCAAGACCATAGATCATCATTGTGGTTGTTTCATCATCACCTCCAAATATTTAAAGCTTAATACAAGAGAGTTGAGACACGCAGTGGCAACAGTAATCCTTGAGATGCTCAGCAACAAAGTGAACTTCATAAGCAGCTGAAAGCAAGTCCCTCCATGGAAAAGGAGGGTACAGGGAAAAACTCATGGCTGCATGGAGAGAAGTTAGCCTCTTAGCAGAACTGAGCAGAGGTGTGAATCTGAGGAAAGAACTGACCTAGAAATATAACAAGCTGTCAAAAGCCTCCCAGCCTTAGCTACCTGCCTAAAGAGGTACACAAGAGAAGTAGAGACAAGGAGAATAAACAAGATGTTCTCCACAAATCCAGCTAAGTTCTCCTCTCCATAGCATGGTAGCAATATGACTACAGACCCACCTTTGGCTGAGAAATACTGGAAAAGCATCTGGGAGATCAAATAACACCCAACCCAGTTGTGGTCAACACCCAGAACAAGACCCAGTAGTTATCACCTAAGCAGATATCTAAACAACAGTGTCCAAAATGAAGAGTGTGAAGCATGAAGAGACCAGCTATAGGCCTCAGCATGATTCATGTTTGCTGGCTTAAGAAGATGCAAAATTGAAACAGCTGCTAATGTTCCAGCCTATAACCTGCTTCAGCACAACATGGAAGCTCCTATTAGGCATCAAATTGGCTAAGACAAATAGGCACATGGATCAATACATGAGCAGTACAAAGAAAGGAATTGACAATACCAGAGGTCAGCCAAAGCCAAATACCTACAGAGGGTAAAGCAGGCCTTGAAAAGAATGGAAAGAATAAAATCCAGACCAACACTACGCTCTGTCACTAATCAGATATCAAAATACTTTGGCCATTGCAAGAGACACAAGCTAATATCAAGACAAGGGAGCACCTTACAATGCAGGAAGAGTTTCACCCTGTGTCCAGCATCTTGAGGCTTTGTATGAAGCAAAAGGAGGGAGGCCGAGAGGGAAACATAAACCTCCAGGAATATATCAAGAGAACAGCCCCCAGTGATGAACTGTTCAGTACATGCCTCAAGCAACAGAAACCCAGTAAGGAGAAGAATCCAGAGGGGCCATCATGGAAAGGCAGGTCCCTGGATGGTATGTACCACCAACAAATTGATTGAGAGAACATACCAATGGCTGGGAAAAGTGAAAGACAGAGCAGGTACCAAGAAACAGACCTTAAGCAAAAGATCAGTAGAGGACAGAGTCCACCACATCAGACAAACCCAACGTGCATTTACAGAGTATGAAAATTATTTTCGAAATTTAGAGGCAGATCATTTAAAATCATAGTCATGGAAAAAAGAAAAAAAACAATATTGAGAGAAGTAAAAACATGTCTGAGGCATTTTTGAAGCAAAGATAACAATTTAAACAATATTAATCAATGAAATGCAATAACATGTATCACAATATAAAACCATAATATGAGATTTGTCATTGTTGTTTTGTATCCCAGACCCCTGTTACAAATGAAACACCTGAATTCAATGTGTCCCAATATTTTTGTCCATATAGTGTGACAGCAGATACCAGGAATAACGACTCCAATGTCTGTCCAGGAAGAGCATCACAGTCCTAGGTACAGAAAATATCCTGCACAGAACCCTCAGCTTCTTATACTCCAGGTTTTTGACAGAATACCCCTTTTCTTTTTTCAGTAAACATCAAACTGCACGTCTGAGACCATGACAATGAACCAGCTCGCAATGTTTCATATAGTGGCTGGAAACGCACATAAATGATTTTTTCTTTTCGGCTGGTTTTCTGAATATTTGTAAATTGTTACATTAGCTCTGATTTGTCTGTATTTGAATCATACATAAAGATAGAAAAATAGAAAAACAAAAATGAAAAATGAAAACTTGGCAAAAAAAGGAAAGGCTTAAAACTGCACTACAACAAATAACTTGTCTACATAAAGTCTCTTGGTTAAGGCAGCCTTGTGCCACTGTTATCATAATTTCTTTTTTGTTAGTATAGAGTACAGTGTGTTCAAGGCCAGTGTTGTTTACTGTCTGCCAGACTGCAGGCCATCTGAGCAAGGCCTCTGAGGAGGCATCGGTGCATGCTTCCATCCCCTCCATGGTAAAAAAAAAAATGAGATGTACACTTTGGTCCAACTGTCACAGTACCCTTGGGGTTAAAAGAGGAGGTCTGCTCATTGCGACTGGGCCCCCTCGCCTCTGAGTCTTTCCCTGCCCCCTCCCACAATGGGCCATATTATCAAACCCCATGCCGAGGTGGAGTGGTAGCGGTGGTGGTGGGCTGGGGGTGCGGTTGCTCCTGTCACTGGCCAGTCAAGCAGGTGTGTTCTTGCACTTGTCTTGCTCTGCCTTGATCTATATTCCTCCTGCCACAACCCCCTCCCCATTCTTATGCATAACCACTGCTGAATACACACAGAAGTCCTATTAATCCCATTATGCAAATGGAGGTTATAAATCGCACAGGGTTTTCTCTTTTTTCTCCCCCTCCTCTCCCTCTGTCTCCCTTCATTCCTCCACATTTCTCACCATGCCTCCAATGTTTGGGGCTTTCCCTGCTACTTAAGCATGAGCAGCAGGGTCCTCTGCAGCAGGCACTGGAAGAATCCATGCCAAAATGGGTTTAGAGAGGGGAGAAAGAGCCGTGGGGTGGGGGCGTTTCAGCTGGCAGTGACAGATTGGCATCCAACATGGTTGTGACCTGCACAAGGACAATTGGCAAAGATGCTGTGAGGCCACATATTCCCTGAAAAGCACGAGGAGATGGATGGTGGAAGATTTGGACAAGGTTCAAAGATTACTTTATTGTAGTCATCTATATATCAGTCACCTCTGTTTTATTAAAGAAGTTTGGCTTCTGTTGCAGATTACTCCTTGGCATAAAGGTATTATAGGTTATTTGTATATGGATATAGAACAGAAAGTACAGAAAGTATTTGCATATTTGTAAGGTTCATAAATCTTTCAACCATTACAAATAACTTCCCTGAAAAAAAAAAAAAAATTGAACTAACATGACAAAATCACTGAAAATGGTTCCACAAAGTAGTTATGTTCTGGTAACATAATAAAAATAATGTGCATTTTAGTAATCTGCATATGTTACACTCGCATGATTTTTTCACGTTTGTTTTAAATATTAAACTTTTGCAAAATTTTTTTTACTTCTGCGATCTCTACAGAGATTTTTCATGTAATAAAGTGAAAAGGAACTTTTTAATTGGATTAGATTCTTGAATGATTAATTAAAAATAATTATTTTATGTTTCTTTGAAGGTTACCTATTTTTACTTCCTGCTTTTGCAAATTGAAGACTGCTATCATACCCACATCTGTCTTATGCCACCTATAAAACACTGGACATCTTTCTAAGAAAAAAGTAAAGAAAATAAAATATCTAATGCGACTTGACTCTACCTTTTTGCTTTTCCATTACATAAAAGAATCTGGAATCTGGTACCTGGTCCTAGTTTTTTGGTATCCGCTTGGCTGAGGTCTGAAACTGGAGAAGAGATACTAAAACATGATGTGTAAACACTGGAAACCACTGGTTGGTCAGAGAGTCGTCATTTTTGGAAGTTTACAGTGAATATACTGGTAGGTTAAATCACATGATGGCAGCCCGCAGAACTGCATCATACGGCGCTTTTCCACTCAATGGTACCAGCTCTACTCTAGTCCACTCTACTCCGTATGCTTTTCCACTTACATGGGACCGGCTCGTCTCGTCTCGACATGTTACTTCTACATGGCGCGTTACTTCCTGTCGTCTGCTCAGAGTCGCCGAAAACTCGCTCGTTGCATTTTTTCATCTGGATTTTTACGTCCGCCACCACAGACGGAATCTACGTGACCGTCTATGGTGTAGTTTTGTTCTGTTATCATGTTGATTCATATTTCGCTATTCACTGTCTTAGTTCTGCGTCAGAGTTTTGTAAATCGCAGGTCACAGAGAAAACGGTCTGACCAATCAGTGTCTGCAGTGTCGTGACGTCACGTTTTGGTATCTGCTCCGGAGTTTGGAACCTCGACGGAGGCGGTAATAAAAAACTAGTATCGGGTCCCAGGTTCCAGGGTCCTTTTTCAAAATGGAAAAGCAAAATAGCCGTGTAGAGTCGAGTAGAGTAGAGCCGGTACCATGGAGTGGAAAAGTGCCAATAGTTGGTTGAGGAGGTTCAGACATTTCTGTCTTTGGTGGCCGATGAAAAAATTCAGTGTGAGATTGATGGGAGAACACACAGCAAGTCTCTGAGCAGATGATATGGAAGTTATGTGCCATGTCACTATGATGTCCAGGTTGTCTAAAGTTAGTAGTGTCCTGTAACGGAAATGGTCTCCAAGAAGAGTACCTGGTATTGTGCCAGTTCCACATAGTGGAAATGTGGCATAAAACTACTTTTAATATATATAAAAAAAAGAGATTACAAAATTACAAACAAAAATGCTTTGGTGCGAAACTCCAAAGTGTTACAAACTTATGTTTGTAAGAAACCAAAGTTCCATCCATCCATCCATCCATCATCTTCCGCTTAGTCCGAGGTCGGGTCTTGGGGGCAGCAGCCTAAGCAGGGAGTTCCAGACTTCCCTCTCCCCGGACACTTCGTCCAGCTCCTCCGGCGGGACCCCGAGGCGTTCCCAGGCCAGCCGAGAGACATAGTCTTTCCAGCGTGTCCTGGGTCTTCTCCGGGGCCTCCTGCCGGTGGGACGTGCCCTGAACACCTCCCCAGGGAGGCGTCCAGGAGGCATCCTGACCAGATGCC
>JAPSES010045748.1:0-12053 GCA_029822895.1 Maxillicosta whitleyi
TCATACTACACATGTGGCTATATATATATATATATATATATATATATATATATCATCCAATGCTTTGTCTATTGTTGTATAGATTGAAAGACCCCAAGAAATGAAACTATGCCACTGAAAGCTACATTGATTATCACGTGACAAAGAACTTACCTTAACATCCTACTTTATCTTAAAGTCCATATAAATGTAACATTTGGACATGTGTACAGTGGAAAACTCCACTCAACATGACCAGGGGCAACACATAAAATATTTTTTAGACTTCACTATAGGGGCCCCTGTTACATTGGTGACCCACATGCGTACACTTTTTATTGGCTTGAGAAGGATACGCTTCATCTTCATTCTTCAATGTGACATATTCAAGGAGCTTTTGTGCAGCGGCGACGTCTTGCTGAAAACAAAGCCTCATAAATCTGTGTCGGAGGCCATAAAATAGCAAGCAGCGAGTCACTCCTTGATGACTAATGTAGCCTCTGGATATTTGCCTGGTAGTTTTCAACACTGAGTATGGATTCGGTCACTTCAGAAAGGGGCCGTATACGAGAGGATAAAAAATCAGTCCAATATGGAGTTTCTATTAAGTACTGCAGTCCTGTTCATCACAGACAGAAGAGGAATTAAGTATGTTGCTGTGGTTTCTATGGGTATTTATTTTACCAGCCAGTTTGGTACCATATGAAACTTTCTGGATGAGATGGTGAAGATAAAAGTGACATAACTAAAGACATGATTGATGTGATGTCCAGTAGAAAGACCCATAGACAGATGGTTATAATGAAACTGTAAGTCAGTGTGTGGAGGTGCATCTCACTTGTCTGTCGCTGAAGTGACAGTTGACAGCAGCACAGAGGGGAAAAGTCTGAATTTTTGACAGCATGAGATTATGGTCTCAAAGGGAATCTGATGTGTGTGTCCTCAGGCGTCTGATTGAGTTGGAAGATGTAAAACAGAGACACAGTCAGAGAAAAGTAAATAGATGAAAGTAGTCTGTTCTAAGCAGCATGCTTTCCATTAAAAAATATGTTTATGTTTTGTGTTCTGTTGTTTAGATGACACGGGTAAACTTTTGCCTTTCTGATCATCTGACGGCTTCTGTTTGTCACCCACAATAATGCTGCTCTTCAAGATTTTAGGCATTATTTTCATTACCAGCCCGTGTACCACAATAATATGTGGCTACTGTATGTTAAACCCAGGATGCCTGTAATTCTGCTTATGAGAAAAAAAAAAAATAAAAAAAAAATAACTCATGGCACTTTTGAATAAAGTTATCTCTACCTTATTTTCATATTTAAGTATTTTGTCATTTTTATGGTCATTTATATACACTGGCAGCATTCGAATATGAGGAAATATACAAAAAATCAGCAGTAAGAAAAAAGGCTCACAATCTGTTCTGTTCTAAAATTAAGCCAATGTCGAAGTTTCTTAAAGTTGTAATACCACTTTTGGCCACTGGGGTTGCTTAAAAAAAAAAAAAAAAAAAAAAACAAACATGATTCCAATAGACTTGCATTGAAGTATTTTCTCAAAATAAGTCATTTTTTTCTGTGGCTCATTGTAGTGTTATCCATTTTATCTGGAACCTCTAACAGGTGATCTGGTGATCCATTGTTAAATTTTTGTACCGTTTATTAGCTTAATTTGTAGAGGATCAGTTTATTCAATAAAACTGTAGTTGTGGAAAACAAGATCCACCAGGGAGACTATTTACAATGCTTCATGAATTTTATTGTTTTACTAAGTCAGTAAGCTAGCATACAGCACCTCCATCCCCCTTTTGTCCAAATACAGTCACTTCAAGCTCCAAAAATCCAAATTGGCCCTGAATACATCACAATACATCATAAAAATTGCAGTTGAGTGATATTTCCCCGATCTGCTAATAATACAGTCTATCATTCTGCTACAACAACCTGGAAAACTCAAGAATACATGATATAAACTTGAGCCTCTTGAGGCAAAGCCCTGATTTTGTGAAAACACCAACCATTCCAAAACACCTTGCACCTAAGACACAAAACACTGAAATGTTGATATGCACATGGGAGAGAGAAATGTCAATACTACATACATTTTTGGCTCAGTACAGACATCATATGCATAATAAGACTATGTTTGTGTGGTGACTGAGCTGTAACAAGACTGTTATGATTGGCTGGGAAAAGACGGTGAAATTATAGCAGTTTGTCTGGACATGACCGTTCTCTACAGCACTGAGAAAATATTACATGTTCACTGTACATGCTACTCCTATAGACCAATTTAACCCACAAAGACCCACCATCGACCAAAACCATCTACTGATATAAACTGTTTAATACCTGTTGATTTGTTAATCCTATCAATACATGTCAATAATTGGTGTAAAATGCAGTTTGTCATCTTTTCATGGTCATCAGATATGACCCATTTGGATGTTCACAGGCTCTGTAGTGAACGTGGAAACACTGTCATCTTCTACAACATTGATTCACCAGTAAAACCCATGGAGTTGGATCAATGACAGTGGATGGACGCACTTATTTTTATACTTAGTTAATGATATTTTTGCTGAAAATGTAAATGATCACTGAAGGAATTCAGAAAACACATGATTTTTGATGAAAAAACTGAAAATAAAGATGATAATATAATAAATGGTGATAAACCATTCTTTTAAATAGGTGAAATATAAAGAAAAATTGATCTGGGAATTGCCACAAAAGTAGCACTTGGTCTTAATGAGTTGTTATGTTTCCCAATGCCATAGCTCTATAGGTGTATGGTATATGATAATTGCAGTGTGTGATGGGACATGCCTTCAACAATAGGACTTTAGATTGAACTCAGAATACACACACAGCAGGCACAGTGACTAGTGTTTTTATCATGCTGTCAAGAAAATATCCACTGCATTTCTCATGCGTTCCCATCCTAACTGATGCTTTCTCTCATAATGTTTAGTACATGATTGCCTGAACGTTGCTCAACTCAATTGTAACATGAAATAGTTCTATAATTACTTGAAATAATGCAGACCTTGTGGCGTGTTTTCACATGGCTGCTTGTATACCTGGGCAGGGTTTGACTATTAGCCTGGGGTATATTTCTGTGCATTTTTCTGTTCTTTTTATCCTCATGATTACAAGTTTTCTTTTTCCTAAACATCAAGGCATGAGCTGACAAGCACATGCTGCACTAGATGAGCATTCAACAATAGTAATAACCATTCCCTAAGGAAAATCATAGGAAGAGTGCCACTCACAGGTCAGGAAGTTGAAATCTTTTGACACCTTAGCCAGATCCCCATAGTGGAAACATCCCTGCCGAGTGAGACGACAACTTCCTGTTGGAGTTGAGCCAGCTTTGCTCCCCTAGTGGTAATGACCCCACATAGTGACAGTAGATTTTACAGCACTCAGCTGATAACCAGTGGAAACCAACTCCTACGTCTGCTTTCAATTTGATCACACATGTTCACCCATGCCTCATAAAACTCTGTTCTAATCCAGAGCATAAACTAAAGTGTGAGAAGTTCCTCACCTTTAAGTCTCTAAAAGCCAGACCAGGCATCTGGGATATATCTGAGGCTATGAATTCTAATATGTCTGCCTTATTATACAATCACTGATCATAAAAGCTACAGTCTGTTTGTGGTTGTTGGTCCTATGTTGGGTTAACAACACCAGCTCAGCTTCTTCAGCTTTCTCTTACTGTGATGCAGCACGTCATCATGTAGTTGGAGCAAAATACTGTCATGTGTGAGAGATTATCTGATCAGAGTACTGTTGACATGCCAAATATGTTTACTGTACATACAACAGGAGTTTGTTGTAAAGTTAAGACCAGGCCGACTCTACAGCAAGATATTTAACATATGGCTTAATAAATAAGTGATACAAGATGTGTCTGGGAAACGTTGTTACCCTGTGCGTGATTTTTCCTGTTACTATGAATAAATGAGTTAGTGGGGCAGTTAGTGGGGGTTAGTGGTGTCTTAATGTAAAAATAACAGTGTATGATGGAATAGCGGATCATTCGATGTTCTTTTTTTCTTGTCCTGATAATTTAAAAACATGGTTGGTTGTGTACAAAAAACTGAATTGTTGGATGATTATGGTGTTTTTTGACTAAAAGTTCTGGATTTTATGTTTTTTCTTCTTTTTTGAGTTTTGTGACTCTTTAAAAAAAAAAATCTCATTTCCATTCCAAGGAGTAAAATTAATGTTACCCATCCTACCTATATGTTAGTGAAAACATCAATTACCCTGCTATATACACTTTATATAATGTAACACAGTAAATAACTTAATGGATAATTAACATTCTTGGTCAACATGCATTAGCTAACATTTACATTTAGCCTAACCTTGATACCATTTATACGCATATGTCATGTGAAACTTTGAGTCATCAGTGTCGACATGGAAAATAGACATAGAGACCAAAGCTATTTTATATAAGAGAAAGTAAAAAATTTTTATGTTTGTATATTTTGGAACCAACTCCAAGTGATCATTTGAAGACGTGCAGGGTTGTGCTCTACTGCTGCCACATGATACCATTTAACTGTACATGGTGATACAGTCTGGCAGTACTGTGTTTACTGCTTTTTCATTGCCTACATGTAGTCAACACCTCAGCTGTTGTTGCTTTAAGCATTTGCCTCTGTTGTATAAGCTCAGCAATTGTACCCTTAACCCATAAAGACCCAAACATCCACTGTTGACCAAAAGCATCTACTGATCTAAACTGTTGATCCACTAATCCTGTCATTATAAAATAATGGGTGTAAATTGCAGTTTTTCATCTTTTCATGGTCATCAGCTATGACCCATTTGAATGTTCAGTCAGTGGCTCCATAGTTACTGTGGAAACACCATCTTCTACAACATTGATTCACCAGTAAAACCCATGGAGTTGGATCAATGACAGGGGATGGACACACTGAGTTTATGTTCAGTTAATGATATATTTTACTTTTGATATATTTTTTTATATATTTTGAAAAAGTCACTTTTTTTCTGTTTTGATATAATAAACCTTTGACTTTACTCTGTGCTTTAATGAACATCTACATGATCAGTGAATTAAAAATAGGAAAATAGGTGACCTTCACTAGCAAAAATGCTAAAGTTAGAGGAAAATATTACAATAAATGGCAAAGTCACTTAGGAAAAGTTAAATAGCGAGAAAATTTTATTTGGGAACAGCCACAAAAGTCACACTGGGTCCTTATGGGTTAAATGTCCATAAAATTAACTTGGACTTTTTAGATTGTTCCTCCACTAATGGTCTGTGTTGATTCATTTATTTATTTTAAATGTCAGAATCACATCTGAACAGAGGTGTTACATGGAAGTGCTTTAATCATTTTTAAGAAAGCTCTCTGCAATAATATGTTTCACTTTTCCTCCAAGAAGTCATAAATATTCTAACCGTACACATGAGGTCTTTGCATAAGGTTTGTCATGTTTATGGACATGCTTACATGCATAACTCAGTGCCCTTTTTCTTGTAGAAGAGTGGTCTTTGATGCAGGACGAGGAGCTCCAGCACAGCAGATGGCGGCGTGCTTCTCATGACCCAACCTCATCCAGATCAACAAGGAGGAACCGCAAAAAGATACCAAAGAGCAGCCGTGACTGCCACCTAGAGCGGAAGGAGATGCGAGTGAGGGATCTGGGCCTCGGCTACGACTCAGATGAGACGGTCATCTTTAAGTACTGTGTTGGGACATGCCACAGCTCCCGTAAGAACTATGACCTGGTCCTTAAAGCTTTGATTGACAATGGGAGCATCTCTGGCAAGAAGATTAGCAGTAACCCCTGCTGTCGGCCAACCCGCTACGAGACTGTGACCTTCATGGACTCCCAGACTACATGGCAAATGATTAAGTGGCTCTCAGCGGCCAACTGTAGCTGTCTGGGTTGATCGCAGAGAGAAGTGCAAATCTTCAAGACACAAACACAGTGAAGTTGTTGTGTGTTGATGCACCATGCTGCAGAGCCTGAACAGTGGCTGTATATATCATAGGGGACCTGACCTTGGCTCATGTGGTGTGAGTTCTGGGATTGCACCTCGTGGTATCCGGGACCTCCCCTTTGCTAACTGCTTAGCTGTGGTTGGAGCCTCGTGAACCTCATATGGGATCTGGTGGCACCAACAAGCTCCTGGTGTGTCGCCTGCCCACCAGTCTGTAGTAGTGGAAGGTTTGTTTCAAAGGCCCAAGCAATAAGAAGAGAGGAAGACACTATCAGTGATGTTCACATCCACGGTGGGTTATAGGTGTGGATCTTCTTTCAGCCTGTTGAAGGTGATGCGTCACACCTTCTAGCAGCCATATTGGTCTTCAAATCATTGGTTGCGACAGTTGCTCAGAGCTGCTAATCACATTTCTAAGCCTGCAAAATAGAGTTAAGACCATAACTCAGGCTTATTAAAAATACATGCATCGGTATTTGCAAATACTGTCGGCTAATAGGTAACGTTAAATCACTATCTAAAAATGCTCATTACAGTGCTGCTAGGGATGGTGTATGTCTGTAGGCTAACCTGGAAATTAACATTGCCCCCGTCCACCTCAACAGCAAATCAATGCCTTTTTTTCATTGGATTTTGCATTATCAGCTCTGTGACAAACAGGAGGTTGTGATATTTGGATTATTCAACAAGATAATCATCACAAATGTTAAACACTTTTCTGATTTTTGAACACAGTCACCAAAAGTAGAATGCAATAATACCAATATTACACTATCCATAAACCACACCACTGTCAGATGACTTCAGCATTGCCATCACTAAGCTTCCAACTTGTAATTTCTTACACTAACTTCTTGTACAACAACTTTTATTCTTAAGTATATCTATCGATCTATGAAACAAGATACTATCTCATTTCCACGTTTTAGTTTCTGTAGTACTCTGATTACATTTAGATATAGTGCACAAATTATATATGGGCCTACTGCTATTGAAAAAAAAGGGGTAAATGAATATATTTGTAAAAGAAAATGGAATTATTGATATCATTATCAGACCTTTTAAACTGTCAATCCAGTATAAGTCATATTTTATTTCTTACTTTGTTGCTTTTTAGTCGCCTTTATGCTTCTATGATAAGGTACTTCATCGGTACTTCATCATTTAACTAACTAGTTTCTTATTGCTTAAGCAGAAGCTAGTTTGTAGACTGACCACTTAAATACAGACTTCAACAGATATGATGCATTCATTTTGTGTCATTTGGATTCACAAATTATTAATTCAATGATACAAGGCATAAGGTTGCCCGCAAATTATGAAAACATAATTTTCAATGTCTGCCAGGGTTTTCAAAATAAAAACAACAATTATACACATTACTAACACTGAATGTTCATTTTAAAAGTTCAGTATGGCTGGATTTTCATGTGTCCTTGAGCCCATGTGTTGTTAATGTGAAGGAGTCGGTGTTGAGCTGGGAGAAGTTCATTTGTTGACGTTCGCTAACTTCATTTCTCAACCAAGGACAGCCAAATCCATGAGAACCGCCTGCATGCTGATTCCTTTGAGGATTTAGATTTTCACCCTTTTCCATGCAAAAACCTTTAAATTTGCTCCTTTATCCTTCAGTTCTTGTCTTCTACTAGATTAGAGATGGAGTTATCTGACGTAAAGAAAGGGCTCCCAACCCCAACACAGACTCCAACATAAACTTCACATAAGCGCAGGGGGAACCTTGCATATTGAACCTTTAATTACTACATACTTGCTGTGCCACTTACTCTGGCAAATATCATCTTCAGACATTGCTGCCATCACTCAATACTGTCCATTTTTGTTGAAAGGATATTCAGATTAACTTTGATGATTGTTGAAATGCAATTAAGCTGCGAAACTCTGCGCACATGCATTTAATATAGACATTAGTTCCACATTTCCATATTTAGCTCAGATACTGACAGACATTCTCATCACAGTGTAGTTATAGTATTTCTCTGTGTTTGACTCATTGTTTTTACAGCCTTAAGTATGAAGCTCCTATTTGCCAAAAGCCAGTTATCCAGTAGGGCTCCATGACAGAGCCAAATGAGGGAAATCAAACAATACAAAACCGCATCAAATCAACCAAACCCTTTATTCTTTAGTGTTCAGGGCAGTTTGAAAGACCAAATACTATGATGTGAAGACATACTATAGAAGAAGTTGATAGTTTATAGAAGTTTTCTTTTTGTTTGTTCTGTTTTGTAAATACAATAGTCTTCATAAGACCAAAAACAGCTTTCACCATGTGATAAAACTCTACCTTTCCTTCTAGGGCAGCTCAGTAACATATTATCTGGTCAAGGAAAAAGTCATTAAGTAACTGCGATCAGTTTCAGCTCTTCTTCACACTCATGGACATTACTTTGTCTTGCTGTGAGAGGACATGACCCCACTTTCAGGAAAGCATATCCGATCATTACATGCTGTTCTTAAGCCAGCCTTTGCTAATTATAAATGCCACAGCAGCTCTGGAATACTTTTTTTGGCACAGCATGTCTATATCTCTGTTAACAGTCCATTGTAGGATTCCATCACAAATATAGTCATGAGACAACCATTAGTCAAAGTGACAGCGTTTCAGCACATGATTCATTTTGAGATCAGATGTGGCATGATATTTTCACAACCACCTGGTCTTTACTCGTCTAATGCATAGCAAGTGCAGAGATGAGTGTACTTTTATTGTATGACATGAAGGCATTAAATTCTAGACATTAAATTATGGTCTGAAAAGAAACGGTATATGGAGCAACATTGGTCATTAAATTGATGCCGACCTGATGAGCAGAAACAGTGATATATTTTATTAAACTGTAGATTTACATCCACTGGTAATATGTTGTTTTTTTCTTTCTCTACAATATCAGCTCAACTACAGTATATTAGATGAGAGAAAGAAAAAAACTATGCCAGTGAAATGTTAAAGCACATATAAAACGCACTTTTGTGTGCAATAGTCTTGCATTGAAATAAAATTATCATTTATTTGCGCTTCATACTTAAAAGTTTTGACATGAGACTAAATTAAATGAAAAACATGGATCAGGGCACAAAAAAATAAGATACTTTACTGTAAATTGGTCACCGCAACTGCAACCCATACATAGAAATCAATGTGAATTTGTGGACACAGTTGAAACACTTTTATCCATGAAACAAATGAACATCAGTAACTACAGTTTGTTAAGGACATTATGGCCGTCCTTAACCATTTCGTGCAACTCTGAACCTCAAGAACAGGAGTATGAAGCTAAAAATGCGTCTGTTAGACTTTACTAGGAAGGCAACATCTTCTGTTTTTGTGTTTATTTTGTGACTAAAACACAACCTAATTCATCAGGTCAGACATGGCTCAAATGACACCCTGACCTCCACCCTTAAACGGGTCACTGACCTGACCTGGTGCGTGTTAAGAGGTTAAATATGCATATAAAAGAGATATATGCACTATATAGGATGAGTTATGGTTTAATCTGCCTGACTTTTATCACAATATATGGAGATTATTATATTTTTATTGCAGTTCCCACAGTTTTATGGCACAGTATATCAGTATACATTGAGATTATACTGTAAAAGATACATACCAACAGTGTACCAGTACTTTGTTCTAAGGTTTCTTCCACTCTGGATGTTTATGAGACTTTAGGAAACCTGAGTGGAGCACATATAAATAGACAGAGACTTTTCAGATATAAAAAATAATAAGTGGACACTAAATGTTGGAAAAGTTTACAATGTCTGTGTTATAGGCTGCAGGTTTTTTTTTTGTACACAGGCTATCATTGACAATATTCATTCAAGGTTTTTGTGTAGCGGCACTAAAACCAGGCTAAAAATATCTGAGCGAAGCTATGGTGTGTTTGGTACTTTGTGTCTTGGCAGTGTGCATCTCTAAAGTGTGTTTCCACAGATAACGCTGGGATAACACAGCATCTCCTCACACTTTTATTACTACGGTTGGTTCTGCACAAGCTCACTGAACCATTTCCAAGGTTTTTTTTTTTTTGGTTTTTTTTTGCTATTGAGGATCATCTGTAGAGTGCTTTTTACAGCCAAGTTCACACAGAATCTCACATTTGCTTTCAATTACAGCAATTTGTGTTTTTACAACAGCAGATAGATAGTGTATCATTTCAGAGCAACTTTCACGATAAATTTCAGCCAAATAAATCCCAGATACAGTCATTTTAGATTAACAGATTGGATAAACCTATGGATCTGAAGAAAAAAAAACAAAACAAAAAAAACTCTGAATACACCTATGGTTAAATGTACAAAATGTCTTGCAGTCATTTTTTGATACCAACAGCTGTCATTGAGACTCAGCTTTAGGGTAAATATATTATCTAGAAGTTTTCCCTACACATAAAACAATGCAAATATGATTTAAAATAATATACTTTATTGTAAATTGTTTATATTTGCATGGGTATGACTTAAATCCATTGGAGAAAACATTGCATTCAATAACGTAAATGCTCAGATATGGGAGAATGGTGACTTCATGGTGTAAGTGTGATGGGTTGAGAAGTATTCAGATGATCACACAGGTTGCGGAAAAGCCAAGGGTTTCAGATTCCCTTATTTGGAGCTAAAACTGAATGTGAACTGTCAGTAATAAAAGCTTTGTTTACAAAACTAAAAATGTACATAGATCATGTTCGACTGAAGCAGGTCTGTAAATGTGATGCACGATTAAAGTGGCCGGATTGGGTTTTGTTTTATTGTGACTCATCATCATAAATTTAATCTGGGAGTTTGTGTCCAATGTGTGTGAGTAGAAGGCTGGTAAATGGAGAAATATGTGTTTGCTATTAAAATATTAGTTGTGATGCACGTTGGGTGGTGTTTTACCAAATCAGATGAGAGGATCACAGCACAGCAGCTTAGAGCATAAAAAAAAACTTTTCAAAGCTAAAGTCATTTTTCTGTGTTTCTTACGAGATTATTGTCTATGTTGTTTAAATCATGTACGAAAACAAATTAAGTGTAGTAAAATGTAGTAGGTTCTGATTGGTTATTGGTTATCTTTTCCAGACAGAAACACATGGACGGAGTGGCTAAATGGGCAATTTCTGTTAAAAAAACAAAAAAAAACAAAAACTTTCATCATTGATGTGCTGACATCTTTGTTGGTTGTAAATACATAAATGTAGCAGGACCATGTTTGGATGAATTTGTGACCAAAAGATAAGTGTATGTATACTACAAAGAACCATTACGAGATACCACCCATCAAGGTTCACAGCACCTGCTTCAAATATTATAATCATCATTATTATTATTAGTGTATTTGTCTAATTTTTATTTATTAATTACATTTAGACTTGCTATAGAAGTCATAAAGCAAGTTAAAATGTATATACATTATATAACATTATCCCTTCGCTGCAAATTGATCAAAATGTCCAAAAGGATAAATAAATTGTGAGTGTGCTTTGTATCTCATGGCCACAAATTACTCTCTCTTCATGGTCCATAGCTTTCATATTTGGCAGAGAAATTTAACTTTTCTTCATCCAAATGAAATTATACAATAGTAAAAGCAAAGGTGTTAGTTTGCTCTCATCTGATTGTGGTTAATACAACATACAATCATGTTTGTTAATGGCAGATATGTTGTGCTGGAGATGTAATGTATTCAGTGTTGTTTGAGATATGGTAACAGATTCAATAGCTTTACTGTGCTTTCTGTTTGTACATACAGTAAATGAATGTGGTACAATTCAGTATCACTGACACCGTCATTACTGAGGCCTTGTGTCACCGATTAGGTCCAAACTTCTCTTTTAGATGCTATGCATCATGTTGTTGCCTTACTGTAAATAAGAGTATTTATTGTTTAAATTATTTTATTTATTCTGAATTTGCATTCAACCTGTTCTGAGGGTATTTATTATAAATGAAGTAGCCATGTACAATATCTAATGTTTTCCCATCTAGTTTTTGTATGTAGAACAAAATATATTCAGTCGGGAGGACAGTAATACCTTTCCACAGCTATATATATATATATATATATATATATTAAT
>JAPSES010045778.1:0-12052 GCA_029822895.1 Maxillicosta whitleyi
TTCCACACACCCTGGGAAGCCTGGCACTCCGGCCTTCTGGCAGCTGGTATCAATATACCTATTTCTCAGTAGGTAGCCAGTTAGCCTCTTGGCCAGGATGGAGAAGAAGATCTTTCCCTCAATATTCAGGAGGGCAATGCTCCTGAACTGACTGATGGAGGAGGAGTCTGGTACAACTGCCAACTGGGGTTAGTAGGAGGAGAGGAGAGTCTTTACATGCCTCTTGAAGGTTCAACTTTTGGTTAATTTTGTTGCATGAACACTGAATGTGAATCCTGAATAGAATGACATGCATATAGCATAAACAACTGTCAAGGCCAAGAGCTCACTCTTCTTCTGATTCAAAGCATTCGTTCCACCATCTAAAGACATGTACCTTAATAGCACCTATAGTGGTGTATGTGAATGGTTATCTCTCTGTCCGTCCTATGATGAACTGGATTGAATGGCTACAGAAAATGAATGAATGAATGCACATTGTCATTATTAATAGCAAGAAACTCATGTGTATATGCTTCTGAAAAACATTAAAAAAAAAAAAAACAGGCCTTCAAAAGTGTAAATTTTATAATATTTTTAGTATGTCTGTGTAATTTCTCATTTTCCCAGGTCATCCTTCTTGGTAGTGTTTCTAGGTTTAACTAGTCCAGTAGAACCTAGACAAAATACCAAGAAAAATATTATCAGAATGAAAAATAGAGAAAATTAAAACAAAATGAATTATACATCATGGCCTGGTCTGTGATGGCAAAGTCCCAAGCATTTATTTATTTAGTTTAATAATAAGTAGTGTGTGTGCACCTATGTTTTTGTTTACATGTCAGTGAAGTCCTAGAACCAAATATAAAGATATGGCAAAAATTAAAATAGCCTTTATTGTGACTTGTCAAATGTTTTTGGACATTCTAATACTGTTGGAGAAGATACAATATTTGGCTTGGCGATCAGGTCGTTGTGATCTGAAAGTGGTAGAACAAGAAACAAGGAACAACATCAGAAAAAAAGAGCACAATACTAGGAACAGCTATACAGTACAGAACCCTCAGGCTCCCAGGCGTCTGGTAGAGGACCTGAGTCTGGGAGAGACACCGCCCAGGTGGACGAGAGAAAGACTTTACATGTTTTTTTTTATTGGTTACATGATACATTTGTAACATAAAGTACAATTTGCTCAGCCTGTCCACGTGTATGTAAGAGGAAACACGTGAGATATGAGGTACTGTATGTGAGTGTGTAATATTCTGTTTATTGTTAATTATTATTGGGTAGGTTTCGCTATCAGATATCAAACCAAAGCCAAAGAACAACCCCACCTGAGTCACTGGGAATATCACACCTGACCACAGTGACCTTCTGTATTCATTCAGAGAAATTCAGAGATGTATTGCTGTGTTTTTTGCAGTACATTCTTATGATTAGGCACGGCTCATTCTGAAAGTCATTTAACCATTTTTCCAACAGTGTCATGTATTAGTCAAATGGAGCGGTGGTCAGTTACAGTTGACTAAAATATTTTCAAATATAACTGCTGTCTGAGTGTGGCATACTCTCTGTCAGGTCTGTCCAGTTAAATGTCACATAGCTGTTTTATTATGCTGTTAGTCCTTGTATTAGACACGACTTCATCAGTAAATGCACTACAAATGTGCACATGAGCAAGCAGTTCAGTCATGACATTTAACAGCATAAAAACATAATAAAAACACATAGACACTCCATACTCTGCCCATGGACTTATATAATTAGTTACCTCCGAGTTATTTTTTCCAAGTATACAGGTGCAATAGTGAATTTTGAAATAAATGTCAAATTGTTGTTTTAATAAAAACCTGTTTAACTAGAAGTCCAATCGCTGGTTATGTTCTTTTTAAAAACATTCTATTACCTACACAATGTGGTCTATAAAGTTTGTGATATAGCAAATAAAACAAAGGTACTGAGTCATTTTGAGATAGTTGGCACTAAGAGTCAACCAACAGTATACAATAATTGTATCATGAAAACCCAACAGTCAATCAATCAAATCTGAAAATTTCATCTCTCCACATCCTCCCAAAAACATTAACACTGAAAAAACATTATGCATTTCTAAAATCAAAAAAGCGGGATGAAAGCAATTAAAATTAAAGTAACAAATATCTAAATAAGTCTGAATTGTGCATCAAAATGAAAGCTATTAATCTATAAATACAGTAATGAACATCAAATTAACTATTAAAAAAAAGGTCAAGTGGCTTGTATCTTGTGACCAACATATTATATTTGAGAGCATTTCCATTTTTGTTTAACTTCAATGGATATTAATTGGGAAAATGTCCTGTCATTGCTCATTAATTGTCCAAACTGATTAAATGGTCTGTATCCACCTGGGACCTATGTGCTGTGGTTCGTTAGCAGGATTAAACACCCGTTCTGCCATTATCACTGGAAACATCCATTCACTACCAATTAATCTGTTAAAGGAGCCTGTGTGCTTGGACGTCTTCTTGATGATAGCATAAACAGAAGTGCCAAATGTTACACACCTGTTACTTTACTACATTCATCTGTCAGGAAAAATCCCACGCCCATTGGGAATTGAAAAAAGTTTTTTTCAGTTCTGTATCAAGGCAGCTGTTTGGAATTGATTAGAATAGACTTAATAGTATATAATAAGGAAGTGGCTACTGACAAAGTGCTGTGGCACAAAATCAGAGCCAGTCAGTGCCTTTGTTATATCATGTCTAGAGTGCTAACTTGTCACATCCCAAAAAGTACCACAGTACAAGGCTGCAAATAGGTCAAGCTTAGACACAATGGAGATTTTGTTGACTTGGTAGGGCGTGCATGCGTGGGCACGTGTGATTTTTTTGCAACAGTTGTGTAACGGTAGCCATTGCCATATAATAAATAGAATATTGTAGACATCTATTTACAATATGCTGTGTGTTGAGCTATATGTATTCTGCATGGGCCTCAGATGAACCATTATTTTCCTATTTGTTTGTTTGATATTAAGTCTGAATAACTCTGATATGACCCTTGGCTCTTCCAGTACATTCAAGGAAAATGCTGCATATATATAGCCTTAAGAATCTCTCTCTAAAATGTAAAGTTTGTATTTTTTTTTTATGGACCTCCTTTAAGTTATTGCTCTGTTCATAACTTAAGGAAGAGTAGAAGCTTTGCTTGAATTAAGCAAAAAATCTGATCAGCCAATGGAACAAATGAAAATGATCTTGGTAAGATTTCTTGAAATAAGATTTTCAAGATCTATTGTATAAAAATAAGTTCTTCTATCTCACTGAAAAATTATTCTTTAGGTGATTATGTCTTATTTTAAATGTGATAAGATATTTTGACAAGAAATGAGCAAAAATACCCTTGGTAAGTTTGGATTTTTGAAGTGTATATGTGACAATAATTGCTTGTTTGTTTAAACATTTAGACAGTTTCTCTGATTATCTTTAACCTGTCTATCATCTAGCAAATTATGACTTCACCTGTCAACATCTAAAATGAACATTCATGGCGGCTTTAGCGACTGTCATGTAGAAGACCACGACATTCTGTCTGTCACAAATTCTTGATAGGTAGATTATAGATCTTTGTTTATTACAAGGCTATGTAGTCTGCAGGGGAAGCCACCTTCCATTTGGTGTCACACATTTCAACCTACTTTTTCCCCATACACATCAGCCCACACAAAAGAATGGGGGCAAAAGACAAAAGAAAAAGAAGATAAAATAAGTGAGAAGAAAAATTATAGAAGCAACAATAAGCAGATAAATGATAAAAAAAAAGGAGGAAATCAAAATAAAGCAACTACTAACTAGCTGAACACACATTTAATGTCAATGAACTTCTTGAATAATATGGTAAATAATGATTTTGACAATAAATAGCATATTGAACCAACGTAACCCTGTTGAAACAGATCTGAATGGTGTGCAGCTGCAGTAAGATGCTGATCTGTCACATCGTTTGACAGGGTGTGCGTTTTATATCATCATTTAGTATTGTCTTACAAAAAAATGCGTACAGTTGGATAACTTTCTGTCAGTCAGTTGATATAAAAAAGGTCCAGCATATTAAAATAGTAGTGGAAAAAGTGATTAAACCATCAAAAGTCATCAAAAACAATGGTTGTGCAATCAAGCACTATCTCCTGTGTGTGTCATGTGACTAAAACAGACAAAAAAAACAAAACACAGCATGTGTAAA
Organism: Maxillicosta whitleyi; assembly: GCA_029822895.1. NCBI lineage: Eukaryota > Metazoa > Chordata > Actinopteri > Perciformes > Neosebastidae > Maxillicosta > Maxillicosta whitleyi. The sequence goes on from JAPSES010045778.1 coordinate 4,204, forward strand.
AGCATTGTTTTTGTCAGTACAATGACATAGATATTGATGTAAGAACTAAATGATTTTGGTTTTTATCAAGAAAACATGGAAAATGGATAGATATCAGTTCTGAAATTAAACTATTATGAGCTTTTGTTGTTATCATTAAATTCTTCCAAACAAATGTACCTTTAGTTGAACCAGGCATTAAAATGAACAAGAAATTGAAGAAAACAAGGATGACTTTAGATGAATAAATCTAAACTTATTTCACACAAGGAGCCTACATATTAATCTCCGGTCTCTGTATATAAAACTGAATAGAATAGAATAGACTTTATTAGTTATTGCATATATTTCAGAGCAACAACATTCACTTCCAGTTCCAGTTACAACTGACAAATCTCAGGTTGGCCTGCGCTCCGACATAAAAACAGACATAAAACTGTACATAAAGTACTGTTATTTCCGGACTATAGAGCGCACTTGATTATAAGCCTCACCCAGTAAATTTTTAAAGGACAAACATTTTTGTACATACATAAGCCCCCCCTTCTATAAGCCGCATGTGCCCAATCTTACCTTTTTTTACTTGAGCGCCCCTGGTGGCCATTAGAAAAAATGCATAAATTAGCCGCATCATTAAATAAGCCGCAGGGTTGAAAGCGTGTGACAAAAGTCGTGGCTTATAGTCTGGAAATTATGGTAAATTAAAACAACTATATGTCCAGGAGAAACAATACTAATAGTTGGCTAACATTGATGGATCACTGCTAATATATATAAAAAATAAATAAGTCAAAGGGATCACACCATGACATTTACTGAAAATACTCTGATTACATTTTGCTTCCTGGGAGTCTGTATATTACTTCTGATAAAGATGAGAACATTTCTTCTACCACTCAAAACTTGAAGATACTGATCAGAAATACCCAAACCTCCACTTTCAAAGGATTTATTCTAACAGGTAGGATGCACAAGGACAGAGAAACTTGTTTACTCTCTTGTTACGAGTGGGGACAGCACCCAAAAACCCACTCAGCCCTCTTCTGTTTCATGTTGTGGTGTTGGTGGAAGTCTCTTGTTTGTTTGTGTATATGTGTGTGTGTGAATGAAGGGGACATAGTGAAAGAAACTGACATTTATGTTATCCAGGAGAACATTAACTGTTTGGTTGGGGATGCCCCATGGAGCGTGAAACCAGAAAACAGTGAAGTGAGTGAAGTGCTGACTTTCACCTTTCACAGTCTTTCCATGCATTCAGTAAAAACAGATTTTTTTTTTTTACAACACAATTTCTTTAGATATATATTTATATATACATGCAGAATTTACATATGTTTAAAATAAGTAAGTTTGCTCTTTAATTACAAGCTCATTCCACAACAGCTATCCACGATGTGTAATTTAATAACTCACCTTTTGGACAAATATGGGATCATAAAGGTTGTTCAAGGTAAATTGGTAAAGTTAAGGTAAGGTAAAGGTAGCACTGTTGACTTTGGTGTGGAAGGTTGCTAGTTCAAATCCCTTGGGCAAGGCCATTTACGCTATATATACATGCCTATACCTTGTAAGTCGCTTTGGATAAAAGCGTCATTCAAATGTAATGTAATGTTCACAACAGAACAGAATTACATCTACTAAATGAATGAACAAGTAAAGCAGATAAACAAATAAACAAACAACTACCCCTGTCCTGATAAATGAATTCTCTACAGTGAATGAACTCGCACTGCAACATGTACTACAAGACAGGTTTCAGTTTGTGCAGCATCTGTAAGTCTTGGAAGGTAACCAACTTAAAGACAGATTAAAAGATTAAACAAAATAAAAGGAAATTTACAAGAGGGTTTCTGTTTAGGGAGGGGAATTCACATTTGGCAGTGATGTGGCTACTTCACAGTTTACCAGACCCCCTCCTCCCCCCAAAAAAGCTTCATATCAAGTAGTAGGGATTTTTTTTAAATTTTTAATGAGGTCTTCTCAAAATGTATCACCTAACTGAACTTGACTGATATTTTGTAGGTTACATTTCACCTCCTACAACCCCATATCACAAGGTAGTACGTCAAATTAAAATGTAACTTCTTGTAGTACATTCCAAAAAAGTGTAAGCTCAATAAAGCAACTGTTATAGGTGTCACTTTGTCTCATTCTTCCTGCCAACAAGTCTTAAAATGCCACATTACAGGTTCTTCTTTGTCACATTTTGTTTTTCAAGATGCTTCAAACATTGTGGTTTGTGAACACGTGTTGACTACATCAGGCCAGTCCAGCACCAGCACCATCCTCTTCCTCATCCAGGCCTTTGTAATGTGTGCACAATGTTCTCCTGAACAGCTAGACTTTTTGGGATTCTGCTCTTGGACCAAATCATGATTACATTCCCCTGTTCATGACACCTGACAAAATCGCATTATTTCATTATTTTAACTTAAATTTGTCCTATTTTGCTTCTGTTCCAATTTTTCCTTGAAGATGCCGCAACCTGAATGTGAGGAATTGTTGTATATTCACAAATGAAATGAAGTCGATCCAACTAAACATGAAATGTGTTGCTTTTATGTGAAGGGAAACAGTTTACTGAATTTTATACATTTACACTTTACAAAATTGTAGTCAAATTCTGAATAAGCAATTACAATAGTAAAAAATTAACAAACAATATTTAAAACGGCACAGACAAAATACAATATAAGAACTAAAAAAGACAAACAAGAAGAAAAAAGATAAGAAATTGTTCAAAAAAAGAGAATGTAAGGGCCTAACACCAAAACAAAGGAATTGAAAGAAAAACTCAAAACACCACAAGTTCTCCTTACACCTTACACACACAACCCAAAAGTGAAAAAGAAAGTTCCAAAACATGTTTACTGTAATAAAAATGAAAAACACAGCAAAGCAAAACAGGACGTAATGCAAAAAACAAGCATTGGGGCCATAAAATCATATAAAATGATACAATAGCAACAGGAGAACCATGTAAAACAGCAACAATAATCACCTGAAAAAGTAAAACCCATAAAATCACTTAAAAAGTAGCAGATCAATAAAAGCTACAACTACTATTGTTGTTTTCATCATTGGACACAGTTCTAAATTAAAAGAAAGGCGTTTGATGCTGAAATGGTAGCGTTCCTCTACATGAGTGAGTTTGATTAAGAGGCTTATGTGATGTCATTATTTTTGGCTAAGTCGTCGTTTGTTGAACCATTTGTTGTACCGTTTGTTTGATGTTCAGCCTAAACTGTGACAGTTCTGACCTTGTATGAACATTTCCAAACAGATCGAAGCTAACAGAACTATAATGTAAACTATCAGCTCCCAATGTTTTCAGTAAGTGAATATTATAACACACAATCTTATTTGGACAAAGTTTCTTAGTTTATTTTTGAAGAAAAAAACTTGATGATACCATAAAACAGATATGTGTAAACAATGAGCTTTATACGTCATTCAGTGAATGACAGTTTTTGGATACAGAGCATTAGTTCCTTTGGTTTCTAGTGCCAGACTTCCTCCTCTGGTGAGAGTTTGAAATATTCAGCGTTGTACCTGAACACGTTCATTGAACAATAGCTCATGAACATGTTCATATTTTAGGTGAACGTGAACTGAATTCACTGTTTTACTTCCTGATGAACAAACTGGTGTCTCTGAATGGCATGTTATGTCTATTTAATTTTGTTCAATTGGCGTCAAATTTCTTTAGTGTTCCAGGTGAAAATCAAGTGAAACACACCATAAAGAGCCTTAAAATTTAGCGGAAAAACATTCAATCTGGCAACAACATTAGCCACCAGCGTCACATCAGTACATGTGTCATCGAAACAATACAGAACAAAACAGCAGCAACAGTCGACTGTAGCAAAAGGAACAACAAGGATTCAACATATGAACATTTAACAGAACTTCAATGGCAAGGTCTGAGAAGAAGGAAGAACCTGACAATTAATACGTCTGTGGTTCTATTTAAGCTTTGAAAATTATACTGAAAAATAATAGAAGATACATATTGGGGGAAAAAAAGAATTATGAATTAGTTCATTTTTTGGAACTATGAACGAACTATTAACTATAAACAATTACAAACTATGAACAAACTACTTCATTTTGAAATTTGTGAACTGAAATTTGAACTAGTTCAAGTAGAAAATTAACTTTCCTAACACTGGGAATATGAATACTTCATAGAACCCCTGTAAAAGTGTTCATATGTACATGATATATATTTCATTTTTAAGAAATATTGCAGAGAGCATTTTTCATTTCCAGTTGAAGCATCTTAATTCAGTATGTAGATTCTTCTACTTATCCGACTCAAATGTCTCATTAAAGATTGCTGCCACACAAGAGCCATGTTGTAAAACTAGATGTGCACCAATTAGACCGTGGTGTGACTCCCATGAGCTAAAGGAACAAAAAAGCGTAATCCTTTTCTTGGCTGTGCAGACTTGTCCAAAAGTGCCTCTTCTTGAAAACACTCAAAAAAGATCCTGTCTGAGGCTGCCATCAGTTCTATTAAACCGGCCTCATCCTCAGCATCAGCTCTAGCTCTATATTCTAACCCGAACAAAAAAAAAAAGAAGATTTCTGAACTTAGATTGTTAGAATATTTTTCACGCAGTCTTGTTTTCATGGTAACTAAAAAAAACCTCACAACTTCACAACAAAAGCACTAAAACTGACAAATGATAGAAGCTTTTATTATTATTATTATTATGATGATGATGATGATGATGCGAGCCATAATTACCATAATGTAAAAAATACTGCAGGTATGATAAGTAAAATGGCTCATGTCAGTGTTTTACTATTATAACTGCTGACTTCAAATCATTTTACTGCCATATTTATGTGCGTGTTACATTGTACTGCTGTAGGTTGAGGTCATTTGAGGTATTTTATAAACTACTGGTAGTTGAATCTGTACAGCAACGTGTCGTGTTCTATAAGACAATCATGTCTCCGAGAACTGTACATGTTAAAAAAGTCAACTTTTCACGAACTCTGAAAAACAGGTCTGTTGTTGATTAATTTTTAAGTGAATCCAAGAGGGTTTACAAGAATTTATTCAGATTAAAATGGAGGAGAATTTGGAACTCGGTCCATAAAGGAAACAGTTGTGCGGCTGTGGCTCAGTTGGTAGAACAGGTTGTCCAATGACCAAAGGGTTGGCAGTTTAAACCCTGGCTCCGACTCCCAGTAGGGTCTGGCAGTGCCTTGGATGGTACAGTAGCAGCCGCCTACTGGTGCATGAGTGTGAGTAGGTGAATGTAAGGCTTTGTAAAGCGCTTTGAGTACCAAGGTGTAGAAAAGAACTGTAGAAGTGCAGAACATTTACCATTCACTTCATCCTATCAGTTTAACAGTTAAAGGGATAGTTCAGGATTTTTGACATGAATCTGTATTTCATCCCCGTCATCAGTGTGGTACATCCACACTGACTTACCCCCGAGAGGGTCCTGTGAGCCCAGTTCTGGTCCGGTTTTGGTCAAAAAGAAAGTAGACCGGCAAGTTTGCGGGGGTCACTAAAATAAAATGTTTTTCTTCTAAAAACAGCATGTGTTCAGAAGAGTGATTTATTTACATCACAAAACCAATGTCCACGAAAAAGTCACACATCGTAATCACTTGGCCCTACTTTCTTTCTCTTCGTATCCTTCCACACTGCTGCAAGATGACAGCTAGGCTACCTGTTTAACTGCTGAAAAAAGTTGTTGACTAGTACGCAGCAGTCAGATAGTAAATGAGAGAAAGTAGGGTCTAGTGATTCCGAGGTGTGACTTTTTTGTGGACATTGGTTTGTGATGCAGATAAAACCCCCGCAAACTTGCCGGACTACTTTTGTTTTCGACCAAAACCGGACCAGAACTGGGCTCACAGGACACTGTCGGGGGTAAGTCAGTGTGGATGTACACTGATGAGGGGATGTCATACAGACTCATGTCAAATATCCACAACTATCCCTTGAAAGTTGTGTGTGACTTTCAACACCAAATCTTTCTTCAAATTTATAAAACCTGAGTGACAGCCTCCTTATCACTAATAAATCTTTTTGTGATTACGCACCTGAATCACTTCCCTCACAGCTAACAACACGTCTGTTTGTTTACATAATTGGAAACCTAACCATCATTCGGGGCATTTTTGGAATTCCACGCAGCCTCAGTACAGCCACAGCAGCAACAAACAGGGAAACGGCTTCATTACTTCGTGCTGCTGCAGTTATCTGCAAACGGCCGAGTGACAGTTTGGTTTTGGTTTGGTATGTAAACAAACAGACGGCTTGTAATGGACTACACTTTGAAGTTGTTCATCGCGAGAAAGTGATTCAGGTGCGTAATTACGGGGAGACTTATGAATTAGTGATAAGGAAGTTTTACACATTGGAAGAAAAATTATTGATAAAGTCATACACAACTTTACTATCAACATATTTAGTGGATTTCACTGGAAATGGATGATAAATGTAAGACAAACTAAAGCTGTCAGACAAATATAGTGGACCTTTTGGAAATGTAGTGAAGCAGAAAATGGACATGCAAAAAAGTTCAAGTATGTAAATGTATAATTAAATGTTGTACTTGAGATAATGGACTATTCATCGTAAGTTCAGACTAATGGACACTTTTCTAACTTGTGCATTTACTGAAGATCAGCTCGCCAAAATAAAACCAATTCTTTGTCAGCAGCACTTTGAAATAGTCATCCATGTGTTTGTCACCACCAGGCTGAATCAATGCAATTCACTTTATGTGTGTGTGTGTGGGGTGGGGGTGGGTGGATATGGGGGGGTCGTCTTTTAACCGACACCCACAAACACCAGCACATTTCCTCCATTTTAGCCTCACTCTACTCGCTGCCTGTACATTTTAGGATCAATTTTAATCTTTTATTTACTTTTAAATCCCTCTATGGCCTTACCCCACCCTACCTTTCTGAGCTGCTGCAGCCTTATGGACCCCCCAGCTCTCTCAAGTCTGGTGAGGGTGCCTAAAACTAAGCACCAGTTCAGGGGTGACCGTGCCTTTGCTGCAGCGGCTCCTAAACTATAGAACGACCTGCCTCCATATTAGACAGGCCTCTTCCTTCTTAAAACCCATTTTTTCTCCGTGCCTTTTGAAAGCGTGCGAGACGTTTTCAATGTGTCATTATTACTCACTTGTTTTACTTGGTATTGGTTTTAGTGAGTCTTATTCTTAATTTGTTGTTGTTTTTAATTGTACAGATTTCATCGGTTTTATCTATTCTTGTATTTTACTCTTTATTTATTTATTTTCCTGTACAGCACTTTGGCCCACTGTGGTTGTTTTGAAGTGCTTTATAAATAAAGTTGTATAGGATTGGATCGACTAATAATACTGCTGCTTTTCTTCCTCAACACAAATATGTAGACTTATATTTTCAATGAATGAATTATTCTGCAGCACATCTATATGTGTTGCATTAAGTTATTCATTCACCCTCATATTAGTGATTGTTGACTGCTCTTTTTTATTGTCCGCATCAGAAATGCAACTGCAGCTATTCGTCATAAAAACCTCATGGTTTTCAGATTGGTTTTAGCACATTGTATCATTTTTTCCATGTCAATAAAATCAGCCACAAAAGAGGTTCACTTCCTATACCATGACATTCTAAATAAGTGGGCAAATAAGGAAAGTAAAACTTGTTTTTACCAGAAACGCACCATTTACTTCCTAGTATGTCAGTAAATCAGTGATTTCTCTGGAGATACGTTTACATCTGTTTGTCCCTTTGGCATCTGGCAGTGTTGACCACCCAAATGACCAAGATAGTCAATATACTATGACATAAAACCAAAGTTTTAAGACCTTACTTGATATACAGCAATGACATTATGGGAAAC
>JAPSES010045788.1:0-12052 GCA_029822895.1 Maxillicosta whitleyi
ACCTAACAAAGCAGGTCCACTCACTGTTCATACACAGGTGGACCTCACAGACCCTGTAGACCACATTGGACCTGAGACTGTTAACTCACTGTCCTCACTGGAACTGTTCCCGTCACTGCTTTGTAACATGCGCAAAAATGTCCAAAAATAGTCACTTTCCTGATAAAGGGTTACAACACCGATAAACACCAGTGTGTGGTCTGATTCCAGCCCGTCTTACACTCCACACCCAGCCCTCCCCCATCTGCATCATCCTGGTTTCATCTGTGCGTCTGACTCTTCTGGATTCCCATGTGCCAAGTATATTTAGTAACACTTTTGACTCGCAGCTTGATTTGCAAGTGTATTTATACAAACATGCCAAAAAGGCACTATTAATAATTCAACAGAGAGATGTTACATAACTGTAAATGTAGTTTAAGTGCAGTCCTCATCTTACCTGTGCCGGTGCCTGTGGGGTCCCCTCCCTGAATCTACACAAGACACAAATAAAACCCACTGTTAGTGTTGGCTGATGTCAGCTGAACAGGGGAAAAAAAGCTTCTGATGCCTGATAATGATGCTTCTGTCAATGGGTCAATTTACAGACTCGTACATGGAAAAGAACAGAGGTGGAAAAAGTACATGAAGTCAATAGAAGTAGATGTATTCAACCTGTTTCCTGTTGTAAAAGGGTTCAAGTTCAGGATCTGAAAGGAACTCAAAGTGTAAAAGTCTAAAAGTCTATATTCTGCCTTCGAAGGACATTTTTCTTGTGTTCGTTTCAGTTTTAAATGAACATTATCAGCCTTTTCTCCATGCTCCACACATCATTAACTGTTTGCTCTTGTTAAATCTCTTATATTTTTCATGTAATTGTTGCTCATTTTACATCATTTTACATCTTTTACAGACTTATCATGCAGTTTGTCTTACTTTTTTAAAAATAAGGTTTTCATCTAATGTCCGTTTTTGACAACCTTCAAAAATGTTTTTTTTTACTTGGTTTAGGTCTTATTTATGACATTGTTTTTGTTTTCTTACATCTTCTGCATTACCTCTGACAGTTTCAGACTTTTTATCTCGTTTCGTATTTTTTTGTTCCGTTGCATCATTTGTCACTTTTCACTTGTATTTTTGAGTTTATTCCTTCTGTTTATGTTTGTTGACTTGCATTGCTATTGAATAAAAGGTGTTCGTTTTAAATTCAATGCAGTCAAACCTATGCAAGAAGCTTAAAAAATCCCAACAACAGGGTCTGCAGGTGTGATTGGTTATGTTTGTTGCATTGATTTGCAATGATAGATACGTAAACTCAGATTTATGAGATTTGTCTAAAAAACTTGCAATCTTGTTTCAGAGCCTAAAGCTACCGTTAGCATGTTAGCAGACTAACAGCACACTTATTATGTATGTGTCTTTAATTATCATATTGATAATATATTGAATAGTCCATATTGTACAAGTTGCTGTTCTAATTTTGTATCTTAATAAAGGGTTTTATATATATTTTATATAGTTATCTTTTCTCTTGTATGGATAATTTCATTCCTGCTACTTTTTTATTATACTTGAATACTGTAACATCCAATAATTTCCCTCTGGCATTAATGAAGTATTGTGATTCTGAAGCAGTAACAGAATGGTAGTGTTCAATTTGTGGTTTATTTTTCAATAACTGTGAAGATGGTGTTCACAGTGTCAGATGGATTCACAAGACAAAAGGCACCAGTTGGTTTGGTTTTGTCTTTCTTTGGTTTGTTGACTTTCTCATCACGGCTCTGACTTCGGATAAAAATGGCATCTTGGTTGAGTTGCATCAGGTAAAGACAAACACACACAGTATATATAAACCCAGCTCTACTTCCCAGAAAACAAAAATGTGTTTTGATTAAAAGAATAAACTGAAATTTTGAGTATGTGAGGGAATATTAGTCAAACAGATTTATTTCATATCTTTAAAATATTCGTACGGTGCAGTGTCATTTGAAGTGTTCTTTATTTCTAAGAATATTAATTCTGATTTTCTGAGTTATTCCCAAAAGTGTGTTTTATGAGTTAAGTTTTGATACCTCAACTAGATATTAGAGAATAGGATGGGCTTTTGGAGAGGCCTGAAACTCATAAACGGGTCCTTTCAACAATTAAATGGTTGAAAAATGGTTCCTTATTATTGTTATTACAAGAAAAAAAAACAAACCCTCTCTGTGTTGAAATGGGATTTTTGTAACCAGAATATTTCCTGCATTCATCTGACTTTTAGTCACAGATAACAGTGTCATTGTGTTTTTACCGGCCCCTATTGTTCTTCTTTAGACTCAACTTTCCTCTTGTTGTTCTCACAGTAGACGCTGCACTATTGACTTCTACTGTTCAAAGACACAGTGGAAATTCTGAAGCTTAGTGTTGACGAGTGCTTCCATGTCCCATTTATGTAAGAAAGTATAGGCAGGGCTGGGAAAATCCTAATTTTCAACGTCAGAGGAAGCTCGAGAAAAAAATACTTTACATTGTTTCTTTTAAAACTGCACAGGTACACGACAAAACCTGAGGGGGAAACAATAACTGCAAGCAGAAGCAGCTGCAGAAGAAGAAAGGGAAAAACATCAAGGAGCAAAAACACATAAGTGTCGTTTGAGCCTTTCATTAGCAGAAAAGGAAGATGTTGAACAGATGGTCGTAGCAGCTTCTGCATGGTTTCTTTTAAGGACACAAAGGACAATGCATTTTCTTTTTTGTTAAAAGGCAAGGTTTAGGATTTATATATTTAGAATAAAACAACCAGGGCCTGATTCTGTTTTTTGTGTGATTGTACAACAGCAGTTTAATGTGCTTTTGCTGCTTTAAGAACGCACGAGTTCATGATAACAGTTACTCCAGCAACGGTAAAGGTTCACACTTCACTCTAAGTGTGTGAGTGTGAGTTCTGAATACATGTGATTAATAGATTTACCAACAGTTATTCTTTACCTGAGCCTCATCTCTACATCCTCTGATTAAACAGACGAGTTGGTTTCTGTCATTGGTATGGTATGTTATGCATCATGGAGGACCAGTTGGTTTGTGTGCATGTTGAATTCTTCCTCTTCCTTTTGGACTTTAAGTCATCTCAGACTGGTGGAGTTCTCATGTTTAAAGCAAAAATACTAAATTGCAGGGTGCTGATAAACTACTTTAAGGGGGGGAGGGGGGTTGTGTTTCCATCCAACAGACTGTGAAGTGTATTTCAGGGCTATTGTTGTCTGAGGCCAGACTCCCATATAGCTTTGGAAGATAAGCCCGAGGCCTAAGTGGCAGTAATTATGGATAAACAATTCACAGCTCGCTGCCATGCATGAAAATCATGAGACAGAATGAAACAGAAAAGGTCCTCGAGACCAGATGTCCATTAAGAGCCTCTTCAATTATAGGAGCCACTGTTCTCAAACAGAGCCGATCAGAGCTGATAACACATTCACTGTGGGTATGTTTACTCACCTCTGAAGTCCAAAACCCTGAATACTTCACTACTGCTGTGAAAACCTTGGCATTACACACACAGTGTGTCATTTCTGCCCATAGGAGATGTGACTGAAACTGGATGTATCCTTTTAAAATTAGACAACTTTCTTTTGGTCCCTGTACGTCTCTGATGGAAACACAAAGTCGCACAAAGTCACAAAAGATCTTCAAAGAAGTGCCTATATTTTCATTTTATTTGTTCATAGACATATATTTAAAAGGTTAAAAATCTAAAAGACTTCCTTTATTATCCCCACATGGAATTCAAACTCTGCATTACCGGGGTTAGATAAAGGAACGGGGTAAACCAGAGGACCTGGGGTAAATAAAGGACCAGGGGTAAACCAGAGGACCTGGGGTAAATAAAGGACCAGGGGTAAACCAGAGGACCTGGGGGTAAACCAGAGGACCTGGGGTAAATAAAGGACCGGGGTAAACCAGAGGACCTGGGGGTAAACCAGAGGACCTGGGGTAAATAAAGGACCAGGGGGTAAAACGGAGGATGATAATGGTTTTTCCAGCATGCAGCTGTTTATGAATCAAGTGATTAATATTAGTGTAATGAGACTCATCTGATACTTGGTGCCATTTTACTGCAGATCTGACAGTTTCTGTATGTGTGTGAGTTTAGGAAACAATTAGAGCTTTCACCATTTTACACATTCTCTGGTCTTCAGAGTCCACAGTCTAACGTCCAACTCTTACAGTGGTTTTTGTCCAAGTGCTTCCATTTTTAAGGGATTTTTACGGAAATATTTAGTAAAATGAACATCGTGTGAGTAGGAATTTTCAAATAAAACATCCATTTTCTTATTAGTATTGTATTACTGTGGTGCGCTGATTTTCACTTTTTTTAAATTTTTTTTTTACTCCATGTATATTTAATTTCCCCCTTTTCAGTCTTCACACTGTCACTTATAATGACGTGGACGATATAACAGCTACTGCCAATAGACATGAATCGGAAAACCAGAAACGTATATAGAGACAAATAAAAATTCAAACATTCCCAAATACATCTTCTTTGAACCAGACTTGGAGCAGAACTGTGAACAAGGTCTCTTTATAAAACTGAATCCGTCTGTGGACACACTGTTATTTACTTTTCACATCATAGACCTGATACAGTAGAGCGCAGGTAGAACAGATCACATATATCCACAGCCCTTACCATGAAATTGCGAATGGATCTGTGGAAGATGGTCCCGTCGTAGTAGCCTTTTTTACACAGTCGGACGAAATTTTCTCCAGCTTTGGGAACCTGAGGGTACAGAAAGTATAGTGGTTTATAAGAAACTAAACACCATGACTGTTGGTTCTGTGTGAGAGATAACACAGCCTGGTCAGACTGAAAAACTGAGCCGAAAACGAGTGGTTATACAAATAATTATAATCTTATCTTTATGCCCTCATGGGAGTATAAATCTAGAAATAATTCAACTGTGTATGTACACCTCATCAAGATAAACAACCATTTCCTGGAAAAGAATTCTGAAACATATGAACATTATAGATAGATACAACACACTATTACTATTACCTCCCACAATTTTAGGGTCTTTATCAGAGTAAAATAAATATATCATTTACCTGCTGGAGAATATCACCTCTAATTTAATTTCATTCATTCATTTATTTGTTTGTTTAAAGCACAAGAAAAAAAAAACTTTCACGTGTACAAGGAACCAATAGCAGAGCAAATACATTAATAAATAGAGGTGATCGAAACAATATAGCAATTGCCATGTACACTTATAATAAAATAAGGAGCGGGAGGAAGAAAATGTATTACACCCCACCCCCACCTTTCATTTATTCAACATAACGCATTACTTTTGCTTCCTTAATCCATAAAAGGCCCAGTGCTACTTTTGCGGCAGATCCTAAATGATTTTTTCCTCTATTTTTAACTTATCATAAGTGATTTCTCACCCTTTATTATATAATATTATGGCCAGTAGTTTGTATTCTTTAGTGAAAATCAGGTCTTTCCCTGCATTTAATTTCCTGATCATGACTAATGTCCATAACAGCTCAAATTAAAATGGAGGGTTATTATATCAAAAATAGAGAAAATGAAGGAAAAAAGTGGCTTTTCTGGTAAAATATATCATTAACTGTACATAAAAACAAGCTTTTCCATCCACTGTCATTTATCAAACTCCACTGGTTTTACTGGTGGATCAGTGTTGTAGAAGATGATGATGTTTCCACGGTAACTATGGAGCCTCTGAACGTCCAAATAGGTCATATGTGATGACCATGAAACAATGACAAACTGTATTTTACACCAATTATTTTCATGTATTGATAGGATTAGTGGATCAACATGTATTTAGCTTTTTATATCAGTAAATGATTTGGGTCACTGGCGTGTGTCTGGGTCTTTATGGGTTAATGAAAAGGTTACATTTGTTTAGAGTCCTAATAATGTAAATAACAGATAGTAAACAGATTAGGAAAAACTGATGTTCATTCCACATGGTAACTATCTAACTGATTAGTCCACATAATTTATAATACAATATACTTCAACAATAACAACATACCAACAATGGAAAACAATGAAAAGCACATGCCAACAGAAGGATGTAATGATCCAGCAACGCCAACATTTCAACAATAAAAGGAGACTTGATTTGACACTTGGGCCAATCATACTCCCTAAAAGTGTTTGAATCCCAATTCCACATAAATGACTCTTGTTCTGTGTTTTTTTTTTTTTTAATTTTTTTAAAAGATGGAGTATCTTTTAGACCAAGGGTGTCAAACATGCGGCCCGGGGGCCAAAACCGGCTCGCCAAAGGGTCTAATCTGGCCCGCAGGATGAATTACTGAAATAATAACATTACACTTAAGATAATAACAATCAAAAATGTTCAAATAATCTTTGGTTGATTCAAGCTAAAGTGCATCAGACCAATAAAACATCATCATAATAAATTATTTCTCTTTTTTTAGTGTAAAAAAAAAAAGTTAAAATGGCATAAATTGTAAAAACTCCACCTTTTTCTTAATAAATTTCTTTTTTTTCATGGTTATTGATGTTTTTCTCATGTTTGTAAAGGATAGTATGTAGATGTAAACATTTTAATAATATAATTTAACTTTTTCCCACACTAAAACATATAAATTACACATATAATTGTGGAAATTATATCATTTATATATTATTATGTTATTATTTTAATGATCCAGCCCACTTCAATACAATCCAGTATGATATTTCATATTTCATTAAATTGATTATTCCTGTCATATTATCTTAGAATTGAGTATCTATACACGAGACTGTTTGCTATCAATATTCCCACTCTTGATTGATTTTTTTTACTTTCTCCTACAGCTGCTCAATATATGGTTTGAGCAGTAGTCACATCACAGATCCTGCGATGTAGGAGGCAAATAAACTCAACATGTTCTCATCTAAATTCACCTGACACACACTGCACGCAGCGACCCACCAATCACAATCCTTCTTAATCAGTTTGCCAAAGCACACCGTGCCCCTGCACATGGAGTGAGTCACTGGTAACAACATTGAAAAATGAGCAACGAACAAGAGAACAATCACCGAAAACGAAGACACGGTGCCAAAAAGAAAAGCAACATCAGTTATCTGGAATTATTTCAGCTACAAGAAGGATAAAACTGAAAGACGTGTTCTGCATCGACAGAGCCTTACAATTGTTGCCACAACGAGACGTAAAGCAACTAATATGTTAGTATTACGTCACTTATATTTTAGAGTATTTTTTCATATTGCGATCAAAAAAATGATGTCAGTTTGTTCTAATATTGTGCAGCCCTACTTTCTGCCCAACAATCTTCTCCTCCCCAGTCACATGATTCACAGCTAAACTGACTCCTACCTCATGAGAATCCTAAACTATCCCATACTTCAGTCACATGAGGTTACAAACAAAAACTGATGTGTTTTCATGAGATCATTTTCTTGTGCAAATAGGTTATTAATAAACATTATCAGCTTGTGGGTCTTTGAGGGCTGTGCAACAGAGGATTTCTTCTCTCTGCATCTGTTTTACTTTTGACCTGTGCATTTTGAACTTGGTACGGTTTGAATGTTTATTTGCTGTGGTTTATTCACAGTTTCTTCATGTTCAACAAACACATCAGTGATTTGTCTGCACATCGTGGAGCTCCGTGACTCCATCCTATATTTGTTTGGAGATATTCACACTTTGACAGTCAGGTGGATATATATATATATACATATCTATACATATATTCTATACAATCCTAAACACTGACTCGTGTATCTGCTACACTGACCCACCAAAGGCTTTGACCAACACACGACTGATAAAACAGAATATTAAACTATCGCCTCAGGGTTCACATTATGTAAATACAGAGCATCAAAGGAGGATTAGTACAATTGTGTGGAGACCCAGATGTGTGGATGGTATCTGACTGAAGGTGAATTTTACAGGTGATTACAGCTACGTTCAGACAGAAGGTCTTCATGCAAAATTTGGATTGTTTTGTGTGTTCGTTCATATTAAACATTAAATACGACTTGTATAAATCAGTCCGACACACATGCTGACAGAAGCTTATCTTGACTGACTGACAGTTTATCACATCCACTGACTGGGACGAAGGCTTTAGTGATGATGATGATGATCAGTCGACCACCTCAACTTCTGCCTGAGTGAACGTCCGCCAATTTAAAATACCCACTGCTAGCATACACTTTTTCTTTTGAGCTACCGATCTTATCAATATGAAATATAATAACAGAAATACTACTGTCGGGTAAAGTGGACAGTTCATTATTATCGCTAATGTTTGTTTTGGATGTTCACAGGCTCCATGTTGAAGACAAGTATAGCGGCATGTTCTCTGGCAGTGATTCAGAAAGGAAACACACAGGAAAGTCGGATATAAATAAACAATTGGTAAAGAAACTTAAAATATCTAAGCACGATCTGTACTCTTAGATTAAAAAAAAAAGTTATTCCATCCATAGATTTTTAAAGATAGAATAAGTAAAACTCGTGGTGCTAACTGTTATGTGTCTAATATGTCTGAAACAAAAACCTAAATACAAGATTCCCAATAATTAATAATGATTAATAAGAAGAATTAAAGGCCAGTTTTGTTTTTATTGGACAGAAAAACTTCTCCTTTTACCTACAACAACTGTTCTAGACTCACCAGGCACGTTCATTAAAATCCACACATTTCTTTTTTCCACTGGGTTTTTGACGCGTGACGACACAGTCTCAGCTGGACTTGAACCCATTTCCACTTATGTCTCCGTTTTCAGGGTTATAAACTCTGCCTCTGTCCTTTTATTATAGATACCAGTCGTTCAAGGCCACAGAGAGGTTTATGGTTTCAGTGACCTGACCAGAAGGTGGAAGCAATGTTTCCTTTCACCTCAGACCTTTAATGCTGGTTTAAAGCACAAACATCAGAGATCAGTGTCAGTGAACGCCTCAGTGTCCTGTCATGGGCTTTAAATGTGCAGGTGTGTGTCAGTGTGGGTACAGGTTTTTTTTTGTCTGTGTTTGTGTGTATATTTGTATGTATTTGTTTTTGTGTATGTGTTTATGGTTTTGTCTGTGTGTATATTTATGTGTATAGTTGTGCGTATTTGTGTTTGTGGTTTTGTCTGTGTGTAAATTTAGGTGTATATTTATATGTATTTGTGTGTGTTTTTGTCTGCATGTATATTTATGTGTATATTTGTATGTATTTGTGTGTGCGTGTGTGTGAGTCTTTGCCTGACGATGCTTAAAATGCAAACCTTTTGATGATGATGCCGAGGTACCTAAAGATTTGTTCTCCATAGATAAATAATAATAATAATAATAATAATATGTAAATAGTGGTTTAAGATCACTGCGGGTCCTCAGTTTATTTCTAACAATCTGCCAAAAACTAGACAATACAAGAAAATATTACAAGTATATAAACATAAGTATACGTATACAAATGTACAAGAACACGTTAGATTTATTTTTAAAATAAAAGTACTAGTAAATAAAATAAAATAGTCGTAAAATAGTAAATAAAAGTACTTAGTTTAATCTCATTTGTTCTTTATTTAAATTCTCAGTGACATCTGAGTCACAATGCTAAATAAATAAATAAATAGGTCATGTTTACTATTCCATTTGACAGGCTTCAGCTCTGACTGAACTGTGTCACTGTTTCCTCGAGCTGAAGCAATGTCATGACATTTCTTTCCCTAATTTTTTGGACACGTAACGTTGCTAATGATGCGACCTGTCGGGGAATAACGTGGTCCGAGAGTCAGTGAGAGTGAAGCGGCGCTCATTAAATCATAAACAGCAGGACACGAACGGAGCTGGAGTCCTGTGAGAAAACCTCCAGGGGACGAAAGGTGGGGGTGAAGAGGACAGGGTGTCCGAGCATTAGAACTTTACCGTCGTTATTCTGATTGGACGGCTCAGAGGCCAATGAAAACCGAGCACGACACACACGGTTCCAGCCGCAGATGTGTTCATGGACTCAACATTTGACTAAAACTGGTATTCCACAACCTGGGATTAGAGGATGATCATTTAATCTAGTCTCAGTTTTAATCTAATTCTCAGTTTTCTATTGTCATTTTTATTGGATTGTCAATTTTATTCAGATTTTCAGTTTTATTGCAATTATATGTTTTAATCTATTGTCACTTTTATTGCACTGTCATTTTTCCTAATTGTTAGTTTTAATCCATTGTCAGTTTTATTGTAATTATCAGTTTCATTCCGTCATCCTCTACATAAACACAAGTCAACACATTATTAAAAAATCTTAAAGTTTATTTTCACCCAGTTTTTTTTTTAATGTCTCAAAAATAAGAATTCCATTATCTAAATTAGTTCAATATGCTTCCCAGCCCAAACTGAGGGACCAACTGTGGAAAAAGCAGGAAATGATGAGCTGTTCTCTGGACTTTTCCTGTTTGATCTGAACCAAATGTGAAGGTAAGTCTGGATAAACGTAAGGTCACAGTGACTTTAACACCAAAGCCTTGTTGGTTCATCCTCGACTCCAGGTGAATGTAATGGGTACCGACTAATGGGTACTTCACTGCCCCAAGCCATGATGATGATTACAAATAACTCCCATAATCCCTCAGTTCTTCTTACCTTATCACAGTGCAACTCCAGATTGAGGTCCCCTTTGTTTGTGTGTAAACGGACGTAGCCTTTTTTCTTCACGTATTGGTAACGAACAGTGTCATCAGCGATGGCGTCTGCACAGAAAAAACACACACTTATCCAACGGAGGCTTTTGTAGACCATATTATACATACTATCCTCTGTATTTTGTGGTTTTTTTTCAGTGTAATTTATATATTTTCTTATATTTCTTTTTCTGATCATGGGTGAAGTCAAGGTTAACATCTGGTCAAAAAAATTTCATTATAATCTACACTAAACTTAGATTTTTGGGTAATTACTTATATTTTCGAGCAAATGTATTCTGAATTGAAAGAAAATTTGTGAAAAAAAACTTTTATGAGTGTGAATGTTTGGAAAATGATGTTTTCTGCCGTCGTTCTGAGTTCATTTTATAAACTCTCATACATAAACTACATTTATTCCAAATATATTGATATTTGACTATTGTGTTATTTGTCATATTTTAATTTAAACATAGTATTTAAAATTAATACATGTATATATATCTATACAAAATACTTTGGAATTCTATATTAATATTATTTGTATGTTGTAAATATTGTAAAAAAAAAAAAAAAAAAGTATATGATTTTGATAATTGAAATTAAAAAATGAAAAATATCTGCAACAAAATTTTGCCCTTTGAGTATGTTTAAGATTGCATTTAGGCCTTTTTAATTCTGTGAAATACTTGTCTTAAACTTGTCCGGTTCAAAAGTTATGAATCAAAATGTAGTGGGTGGTCCATCTGTGACCCCTTTGACATTACCCGCATGTAGATGTTCATAAAAGCGCCGATTAAAGTCGTGTTTTATTATCAGAAACAGATAAAACTGAAGAAAAAGTATCTTTTTCAACAAAATTTATCATAAACCAACCATTTCCATCCACTGTCATTTATCCAACTCCATTGGTTTTACTGGTGAATCAGTGTTACAAAAGATGACGGTGTTTCCACAGTAACTACGGAGTATTTGAACGTCTAAATGGGTCATATCTGACGACCATGAAAAGACGATAAACTGTATTTTACACCGATTATTTACAAATATTGATAGGATTAGTGGATCAACTGGGATTTAACAGTTTAGATCAGTAGATGGTTTTATGGCTGTTAATGGTTAATGTGATTAAAAAAAACCCAAAAAAACCCAACAACTTTATTTAAAGTAAAATGTGGACGTAAAAATCGGCTCCAAAAGGATCGACAAGAACACACATTTCAACATAAAGCATAACATGTATTGGAAACACAAACACACACCATCATACTGCGTCAGTGACAGGCACATTCAGATAAAGCATAAACCTGATAAGATAAACCTGAACTGGGTCACTGAATCTAAACCTTGTCTTCTTCTGAACTGAACCTACTATACAGTTACATAACAGTAAATCTCTGC
>JAPSES010045809.1:0-12050 GCA_029822895.1 Maxillicosta whitleyi
TGAACAACACTTGCGTGCATACAGACACAGAATCTTTCCCACGCTAAGATTAAAAGTTTCATACGCACAAGATATGAATAATGAATGATAAAACTGTGCATTATTCTAACAGTTTCCTACAGAATTAGATGTTATAGCCTAATGGAGTCCTACCATAGACCACTGATACCGCAGGACAACGTTCTGGTTATATTCATTATTAGTTTCTGTTGCTTTAACATTGTTCAAACTAACTAACCAAATGCTGAATTCATATCTCTGTTTTTTGTGTCACTTTCTCTCTCTCTCTCTCATTCGCTCTGTCTCAGCCAGATTCCGTCCACCTGTGAGTCGCAGCTGTGGCTCATCAGGTGGGGAGTATATATTCATGACTCTGCTCTGTGTTCTCTGCCAGATTGTTCCTCTGCTCCTGCATGACTTTCTAGTGTTTATCCTGTTTATTTATTTTGTTCCTGACCCTTGTCTGTTTGCGACCTGCCTTTTCTGCTGCCTGGATTGGACCCTGTTCTCCCTCTGACCCCGTCTCCCTGCCTGTCGTCTGGTTGCTCTGCCTGTTCTTCGTCCTGACCACATCTAACCCTGACCTGCCTTCTGACTCTGACTACGCCTTCTGTCTCTGCCTTTGCTGGATTTCCTGGTTCTCGAACATTCGCCTGTCCCCAACTCTCCGCTCAGTTGCCCTTCGGTTCAACGGTGAAGTCAAACCTCCTCCTCGGAGTTCGTCTTCGTGGTGAGACTAGATGACTGGAATTAGGGATCTAGGAACTAAGGATACCACTGATCCATCATTTTGTCACTTCAATTGGATGGAGGTATTGGGCACATATTTACTGAAGATTTCATGATATAGTTACATGTAATACCTCTCCCCCAAATTAACTCAAACAGTTAATGATCAGTTAAGATCTGCAGCCCCGTCGCTTCAGTGTCATTCAACATTTGGCCGTAGAAGATGTGTGTGTTCTTCTGGACAGACTTTAGGAAAGCTGTGTTAGTTTGACAGGTAGCCCCTAACTATGTCAGTCAGACTCCTCACCTGTCACTGTCCTGAAGCAGGACACAGGCTCATCTCCCTCCGCATTGAGTAAAAGAGAAAGGTGAGTCTCTTTCTGTAAACTAAACACAGTGTGCAGGGCCTCGCAAATTATATCACTGTTTCTGTTCAGAGTCAGTTAATGCTTGCCACATTTCAGGTTATTATGTGTCTGTGTCCCATGAAACTAGGCTGCATTGGTTAACCTCTGTGACAAAGGTACAAATATAATTACTCATTATGAACTAAATGTATCCAAAGACATGTACTGATAGGTTAAGCGGTTATTGTAAATTGTCCATAGGTGTGAATGTAAGAGTTTTTTGCTGCTACAAACGTGAAATTTCACCCATTATAAGTAAATGGGGGAAAAAAAAAATCAGAAACAATTCAAACTTCTCCTGAAATGTAATCAGGTCTATTTTGGCTCAATGACAATCTATAAACCCAATTTGGTATGAATTCAACCAATTTTTTTGCTGCTAGAGTGTTAACAAACAAACCCGGGGGAATAATAAGCCCATACAACATTCAAGACAATCATTTTGGTGTTCAACATATTTCATCTAATTAAATTCACATGCTGTTCAAATCACATTTAATTTGAGCTAATTAGCACTTAAAATAAAACTGAGGCTGTTGATAAGCACTGGACAAAGTAAAATATAGTCACACAACACACAGCCACATACACACACATCATTATTGTTCCTTCCTACGTTATCTGAAGCAGACAGCATTGTAACACAGTCCGACAGGCTTCAGTTTCAAACCATCAGTGGCCTTTTCTACTTTTCATGTCAGTCAGACCAGACGGCTATGATAACAAAAGGAAAACGAGAGTGAGCGAGCCTTCAGAATTAAAGTATCATGTTAGTGGATAATAAATTTTTCGTGTCTGCGTGTCTGGTAAGTGAGAAATCCCATTTTGATTTTAACTCTGATTTCCTGGCAGGGGCTAACACTGAACTTTGCCTTTGGACTCCAGCGTCTTTCTAGGTTTGTAATGATGATCACTTTCTGCCAAGTCACTTATTCTGTTCCTTCCTTTTTCTCTCTGTCGCAAGTTTTAAGAAAATTTCCCAGTGACTTTTTTCTTCTCAGATCACATTAGAATCTTTTCATCTGCTTTTCTCTGCTCTTTTTGGTTCTTCAGATGATTAAAATATCAAGTAACTGAACTCTTGAAATATTGATGCGAAGGGACTTTTTTGCATCAGATCACTTTAAAGTTCAACTGATTTTGAGAAAGTTTGTGTCCTCTAAAAGCTCTTTTGTGTATTAAGTTTATCAGTTTATTTAAAGCACTGGTGGTAGTAGACTAACAGCATTAGCATGTGTGGGGCCACTGACTTTGAAGCTTGTTACAGATTTGATATCCTTTGCTGTATCCCTTCTTGCTTTTATCACCATTTTTTTTTTTGTTATTATTATTCTTAAAATAACAAACAGATTAAGATTAAACCCACAGGCCTTGGGAGACGGGGTTGTTTCTTCTTAATATTTTTGCACCAAGTCAAATTATGCAGACTTTAATTACGAGCTCAACAACTGTGAAAAAAACAACAGCAACACAAAGTGCGATCACAGACACACGATAGTGAGTCACACACAGACACAAACTCTAACATTTGGTAAACACAGGCACACAAGTGTACACACATATACAAATACCTAAAAAGTAATTTCCCATCACATTCTGTCATCTCTCTCTCACACACATTAAATAATACAGACAAATGCGTACACTCTGTGCAGCTGCCCACAGTCGTCTGGGAAGGGACCGGCAGGTTTCCAGCCCGCGAGAATTTATGTTTCCAAATGATTAGAGGAGAGGCGGAAGGGACGATCTCGGAGGCAGCAGCTGCCCGCCCCACAGCTCCAAGTGGAGCAGAAAATCAGGATAATTTCATTGTGATAATCAGCCTCCCGTTATCCCCGTCACTTCAACCCATGGAGAGGGAGAGTGGGGGAGCACAAGGGAGAAGGAGCCTGAGATAGAGAGGGAAAAGATAGAGGAGGAAGAGGAAGGAATATAAATACAAAAGAGGAGACATGCTTCATGGCTGGTTAGATGTAGAATATACGCATGTGAGTTAGAGTTAGAGCTGGAGTCTGTGTCGCTATATTTTATTTTCCATGTTGATCTTACATTAATTATCTGAGGTGCCTCATTGATTTGATCATTAAATGTCAATTGCTGTAAAAGAGTCAGTTCATTCGATGATTTCTTCTCACCATCGGACTTGTCATGATTATTTGAAAGCTATATTTTGAGAATTTTCTCTTTTTTCTCTTCAACAACTGTGTCCCAGTTACTTGGGATAATCTGCAAAAACTCACTGTCAACAGTTTTTGATTGAAAAAGGCTCAAACATAGTCCAAATGAAAACATTGCTCTGTGAATCGTTGTGTGATGAATGATTTTTCTGAGTCATGAGTTTATTATTGGTAAATGGTCTGCACTTATATAACACAGTTTCTACACTATTGCAATAATTTAGGGACCACTAGTAAAATATGGTTCACCTGCACAGGCACGGTGGCAGAACACACATGGACAATGACAACGTGATAATATGCCTCAGAGGTTGGGAATCCCAGGTTCATAGAGTCAAAGTCCTGCCATCTATTGGTTCTGACCTGTTCACTGAACCGACCCATTTTGATGAGCACAACTGCTCATCCAGGTAGATGGGGTAACTGTTAAGTGCACAGGTAGACCAATACACAGCAGGACTTTGACTCTATGAACCTGGGATTACTCACTTCTGCTATATCCACATGTGTGTATAGTGTTTCATCCTGTGAGAATTCTTTATATGCAGATGATATGATGTTGTGTTATGTAGCTGATCCCACTTAAAGTGTAATTTTAATATTCTCTAAGCTTCTCTCAAAGATATAAGACTTATATTAAACAACGTTAAGACAAAATACAATGTGTTTTCTAGATCTAAAGCTTCAGAACATCAGGATTGAAGGTGTTACTGCATAACAATAGAAAACATCCCATCCGTATCTCTGCAAAAATAAGACCATTTTCTCATGCTCTATGAAGGGCATGGTTTTCTCATCAGTCATGGATTTTTACACAATATGATTTATAGGCACGAGTCCTCTACAACACTCAAACATCTCGACGGTTTCTGTCACTCAGTATTTTGATCTTTATGGTTCGCATCATGACAAGGTTGGGT
Source organism: Maxillicosta whitleyi (assembly GCA_029822895.1). Lineage (NCBI taxonomy): Eukaryota > Metazoa > Chordata > Actinopteri > Perciformes > Neosebastidae > Maxillicosta > Maxillicosta whitleyi. Next base: position 4,234 of record JAPSES010045809.1, read on the forward strand.
GGTGTTTTCTTCTAAGGAGATGCGCTACACGCTGGCATCCAAGTGGAAAATTGCCTGACTGTCTTTCTAATGTGCCTTTCTACATAGATGCATTTTATCTGAACAGCTCTAGTAACGTCCTCATGATTGATGGTCCTTAAATTCAGTATGAAAAACTCCTTGTAATTTTAGTGCATCTGAATCAGGGAATTAAATACAAAAACTCATTATAATTAATACAGTTACAACTTTTATCCTTTTTAACAATATGATCTTACATTTCCCTTCTGTTAATGTTTTACATAAATATTTTCCATCTTGTATGTATTTTATTTTGGTATTTTAGTTGTATTCATATTTCTCATAAACTTTCTGTTGTTTGTTTTGAACATGAGTCAATATCAGTAAAACGAGGTTCACCTTTCACTGATATGAACAAGTGTCATTCAGGCTTGATTGATATACAGTATGAACATCCATTTTTACTTATAATGAATAAAAACAAGCCTCTTCCATCAGGTCTGTCTTGAACCACATCAGTTAATCTGATCTTCTACAACAACATATTCATATCTAGGTTTTGTAAGTCACATTTTTGACTAATGTCACATTGTAAACTTTGATTATGTCTGTGTTATGTACATGTGCACAGGAAAAACTTTTATTTGACAGTGTATTAATCCACTCGTACCTGTCTTATCTTCAAGTTTATGTTCTCTTAACCCATAAGGACCTAGAGCAACTTTTGTGTCAGTTCCCAAACTAATTTTTCTCGAGATTGAACCTTTCTTAAGAAATTTGCCACCATTTGATAATATATAATATATATAATATTATCCTCTGTATTTTGTGTATTTTTCAGTGAAAATCATATGTCTTCCTGTATTTCATTTACAGATCATGTTCATAAAAGCTCAGATTAAAGTTGAGGTTTATTTTACCAAAAACAAAGAAAACTGAACTTTTTCAGCAAAGATATCAATAACTGAACTTAAAATCAATATTACCAATATTGTTAGAATACAGCGGTGTTTCCACATTCACAACAGAGCCTCTGAACGTCCAAATGAGTCATATCTGATAACAAACTGTATTTACACATGTATTGATAAGATTAGTGGTTGAGAAATTATTAAATATTTTAGTTCAGTACATGAGTTTGGTTGCTAGTGGCTGTTTGGATCTTTATGGATTAAGCTAAAACAACATCTATCATACATGGCAGGTGTATGCTTTAACCACATAAATATCATTTTCATATAGCATTAAAACCACACCTTCCACATCTCAATCTTGTTGGCATCACTGAACAGAGTTCTTAACACATTTCATTATTTGTGTTTTCAGGACCGGTTTATGAACCACCTCTACTATCCATGTGACAGAAAAATAAAGTTTGTGCTGCTGTCCTTTGTACTGTTTATTCCTTTTTCTTTGTCTCCATCTTTAACTGTTTTTCTTTCAGTAGGGTTTAAATCATGGCTCTTTTCTGTCCTTCATCTCGAGTGTTTAGTTTATTCCTCCTTTACACTTCTTGCTTCATTTTCTACCTTGTTTGATAGTATCTAAAGGACTTGTAAAATAAATGAAAAGATTAGAGAAATGAAGTGGTCACTGATGAAATATTTGGCCACAGACACTGATACCAAAACTATCACTTCACACATCATCCTCCATTGTGTAGGACGTTACCATGAGCCTGTGAAACCTGTCTCTGCTACGGTTGCAATACATGAACAAACCCAGACAATGAAACAGATCTGGAGAAGACAATGTCTTTATGGATGAATAGGCAGCTGAAAGTGAAACATCTGGCAGTAACACATGACTGTGTGCTGTCTTGGAAGCTGATTCGCCGGTTTGACACAAAAGGCAGTGACATGGAGTCATACATGACCCTCCACATTTACTATTCATGTGTGTTTTTCATTTATGTAGATGTGTCCCAATGCAACGTGGCATTTGGAACATGTAGAGAATAAGAATTCACGTCTAATGGTGACACATTCGATCGCATCCAATTATCAGTGTTTTGTTTCTACCACGCAAAATCTGTCAAGACAATTCACATCCACAGTGTTTTTAAAGTTTATAGCAGAAATAATGGTCTGTCTCTGCTGCACAAACAAGCTATTAAGACAAATATGGAAATACTTTTATTGCTTAAACTGTGGTGATGTGTTTTTAGATATGAGGCTTGATGTTTTATGTTGAATGTAGTTTAGTTATGCTTTTCTTTGTTTTGTTTTGTTTTTAATCTCTCAGGAGCATTTGGGTAAGGTATTTTCACTTCAACATGATTAACCTTGTAAGTGAATAACCCATATAGACCCAAATATCCAACAAAGACCAAAACCATACTGATCTTAAATATAAATAGCTTTAAAAACCACTAATCCTATCAGTATGTTGAAATAACTGGCATAAATGGAGTTATTCATCTTTTCAATGAAACACATATATACCCATTGAGTATTATGATACCATTAATTATAATAATAATAATAATAGTAATAATTAAAAAAAAAAAAAAAAACATATATTACTGTGTCCAATCATCCATCAGCATCTGTAAGTGTCCTCATTAGCGCTCTCCAGTGGCTGCTAAGCATCATGCACTATAGTATCTGTTAGTGGGTCACATTTATACACAGCTGATCTCATCACATCTGTATAATTCGTGGCTTTACGGACCACTGTTGCGAATAAAGTGGAGTATATGACGCACCACTGTGAAAACCCACAGAGTGTCTACACGTCTGAAAAAAGAAAAAATACCAAAGAAAAACAGTGTAAAGATCTCATTAAGTTCCAAATATAACTATCATGGATATTCACTCATTATAAAGTTTGGAAATAAAACCTATTTATGAACAGAGAAGGAGCTTTACTGATGGTTTTGAACTCCACGCCTTAGCCCCACCCGGCCATCACATATCACCCCCCCTCTGTTCCCTCCCTCCCCTCCCTCCAGAGACCGCCGCTTCCCGTGACGCCCCGACCTGAGAGCCACAGTACAGGGGACACCGGCCACATGCGCCCGAACACCGGCTCCCCGTCCCCGTTGGAAGCGGCAGTCGCGTGCATGTTTTCCGCCTGGTGTTGGATGCTGATGGAAGCCTCCGTGTTTTTCCCTCTCGGAGTGTGCAGGCTGTTCCCCTCCCGCTGAACGACCAGGAGGCTGCAGGAGCGCACCACAGAGTCCGACCAGGACGTCATGAAGTTGCCGGTCCTCCTCCTCCTCCTGTCGGTGTCCTACCGGCTGTCCCTCGCCGCTATCCCCGGTAAGAAAACTACCGCGTTGCTTTCATGCATTTTGATGTTTTTATTACTTGAGAAAATTCCAATTACACTTTAACCTGTGATGACCTCCACTTTAACCTGTGTCAGCCTTATCTTAAAAGTATTCGATTACTCTTAATGTATTGAATTATTTAGGTTTATCACTTTCACCATCTGCTTTGGGTGTGTGTTGCTGCCACTTTGGTTTTGCTCATTAAAATAAAAAGTAGTAGGCTGCCTCCTCTCGGATCTCCATCATTTTCCCATCATGGCACAAACCATGAAGGGGAAATGATATGGAGGCTGTTCAGAAGATGAAAAGGCTTCCGTATGTTTGATCACTTTAGTATTTGTATCAGATGCATCATGTTTCTGAGAGTGCAATTCTGAAAAAAAAAAAAAAAAAAAGGAAAAAAAAGCATTAATTATGACTAACAACAATTATGAGATTACAAGGGTTATATGTACGTCTTCACACAAATGAGACATACTGTACAGGTGCTGGGGCCCTGATCTCATTTGTCCTGACACAAACTGTAAAAATGTGTCCAGGTTTATTTCTGTAACACTTCTCACTTTCCCTCGTCTCACACACTGGCCTTTTTCTCACAGCGTCCTGTCTGTGACATTATACCTGCCTTGTGTCACTTTTGCTGCCTCTGCGTCTAAAGTCTGACACTGACTGATGTGCTGACTGTCCTGCTACTGGACACAGTTATTCTATCTTTATCTCCTCCCTCCCCCTTTATTGGTATCTCAGTGCAGAGCTGTATCGTTTACTTCTCATCCTCTCTTGTACTCTGATGAGTCTACAATCCCTGCCTCTTGACACAATAAAACTCAGACTGGGGGACAACATGTCTTTGTATGTACTTTGGCTTGTTATCGTTAGCATCATAGCATAATTGCTTTAGTCATATTTTTGTCTAAATTGTACTATTCTCTACACAGCTGCTTCATTTTGTATCATCCTGAAAAAAAATATGACTTAGGCAGAAATGCTATGAGAATAATCATTATTTTTGTCCCACACCATTGAGTGTAAATGAGAAATATTTCCCAATTTGTCTTTTAATCACAATTTATGGACTTGGAAAGCAGATAAATTAATACAACTTCTTTGTTGAATTTGACATTTACAGCTCGTACAGTAAATATTCTATGCTTAGTCGCTAGCCTGTGAATAAACCCATGAAAATACATGATGTTACATCAAATACAGTAGTAAGTACCACACTTATATCATTAGGACAATTTAAAACCATCATTGCATCTTATTTTACCTCCAGCTGCTTTACTTTTTGGTATTCCCTATATGTTCGTTGTATGTTTCAAATGTTTTTTGTTTTGTTTTGTCTCGGTTATATTGTAAATTCGGTTGCTTCTTCAGTATATTTCAGAGTTTAAACAAAAGTTATGAATGAGTAAATGAATGAATAAATGAATGTAACAATGAATACTAGTTTTTGTCTCTTACATTAAAAACTAACTGCATAGCTATATGTATGTATGTATGTGTGTGACTATAAAGTTTGGTCATTTACACAGATATTTATTAACTTATTATCTCTATCTGTCTAAGAGTCACACTCATATGATAATGTCTTTCAGCTAATACATTGTTAGAGAGTCTAAAGCGTTTTTTGTTTTTTCCAAGAAAGCACTCTAAATGATTGCTGCAAAAATAATTTAACTTTCTATGAATGTCCCTTGAGCTGCTGCCAACACAAATGCACATTGTTTTTCAAGCTGAAATAAAATGTTTGACTGTATGAGGATGTTTTAAAGAGAATGAATGAAAAACCTCAGGTGCAGTAACAATTAGCCATTTCTTACATCTGTTGGAGTTTGATGATAGAAAAGTGCTACAGGCACTGAAATAATACAAAGTGTTTGTAAATAAACTACGTCATTCCTCTTCTGTCATCTTTAGTTGCAGCTCAGAGTGAATTTGTGTCTTTGGCTGAAATGGAGGATGCTTTGCTGAAGAACCTTTTCCAAGGTTACCAGCGCTGGGTCAGGCCCATCCAGCGAGCCAATGACACCGTCAGAGTACGCTTTGGACTCAAGATCTCCCAACTGGTGGATGTGGTGAGGACACATAGACATTTTTGCTTTCATAAACTGGAGGAAAATGCTGCAACTACTGATTATTTTTCATTGATTAATTGCCGGATTACTTTCCTAGGGAATACATTAGCTGTTGATTGAGAAAATTTTTAAATGGCTCTACTTTTTAGGAAGCCATCCCAGATTAAAATGTGAAAGCAGTGACTTTCTTTGTTCCACAGTTTGCAAACATATAGTAATAAAGAAACTAAAAAAACACTGAACCTGTACCTTAACCTTATTAACCTGTAATCACAAATAATCACAAGCCTTCTTTCTTAACCCATAAAGCCCCAAACAGCCAAAATCATTTGCATATCTAAATCCTATTTCTAAATCCTATCAATACATGTAAATAATTGGTGCAAAAATAGTTTGTCATATTTTTCATTGTCATCAGATATGAGCCAGTTGGACATTCAGAGGCTCCATAGTTACCGTGGAAACACTGTCATCTTCCACAACATTGATTCACCAGTAAAACCCATGGAGTTGGATCAGTAATAGTGGATGGACACATTTGGTTTATATTCAGTTTATGATAGATTTATTGAAAAAGTAACTTTTTCAGTCTTCAGTTTTCTCTGTTTTTCATATAATACCCCTTAACTTTAATTTGAGCTTTTAAAAGCATCCATATGACCAGTAAATTACATATAGTAAAATACCTGATTTGTACTAAAAAAAAACAAACACAAAATATAGAAGATAATATTACAACAAATGGTAATAAATCACTTAAGTAAAATTAAATGTAGAGAAAGTATGGGTTAAGAAAGCAAATCAATGAATTTCATTTCATGTCATTAGTGTATAGTTGTTTTGGCTCCATGTTGATGTATTTCTATATTGTAAATTAGTAAGAACATACGTCTACTGTTGTGTATTTTTTCCTTGTTGACTCCTGGTGCTGGAGCTGTTCGTGGTGCTGAAACCAAACAGTCCACTGGCAGCTTTCAGGGAGGAGCTTTCCATGGTCCTGAAATAGATCTGCTCCACTCTCTTCATATCTACAACCAGCCAGTCTATCTCTGGAGTGTTGCTTTAATATTACAGAGGCTGCCTTTGATAGGTTGAGATGGTTTAGGTGTTTGAGGAGAGAAAACAGAGAATGCTAATGGACGAAGCCTCTCTTTCCTTGAAATATTTATCTCAACCAGCTCAGATTGAGCTCTTTATTCTGCAAAGTAACACATGGGCTTTGCAAAGATGACAAATGACACAAAGTCCCGTTACGGCACAAAAAGGAACAAAGATTTGAGTTGATCTTTGTGAATAGAGGAGGGAAAGAAAGCTAAGCAGGGAAAAGCGGCTGGTGTATGTGCGTCCCTTGAGTCTGCCTGGGCTGCAGGGCTCTGTATTAGATTATGGTGCACCTCTGCTCTGTGTGATCGCCAAAACACACAACTGGGCATGACAGCTGAGGCCTGGTGTGGATAAACCAAAGGCTGGAACGCTTTCTGTCATCTCTCACTCATCTTTGTGTTTCTCTTTGTAACTTTTGCCAGATTTGTTTCTCTTAAGTCTTTTGCTCTCCTCTCTACATTTCCATTCGACTTCCAGTGATGTGGAAATAAGCCTGTGTTCACCACTCCCCATCTCTCTACTCCAGTCTTCGTCTATTTATGTCTTACTGTATTTATATTGCTTCGCCTTGGTTCACTGAACCCACCTCAGGTTTTAGGTTTCTTTGTTTTGTTTGCTTAAGAAATGGCAAAGGCAAGTAACTAGCACTCTCTGGAGTTTCATGTTATGACAGAATGATGTGTGTTACTTTCAGAAAACTTACTGATCTGGTCGACTAAACAAATGTAACAATGTGACTTTGTTGTCCTTGGGATGTACAATACAGCTTGACAATCAAAGAAACTTGTAAACATCACAATTCTGAAGACATTTTATTCCTTGTCCACTGGTTTAATGACATCAACAAGAGTGAAACTGAAAAATATAGAAACATATTAAATGCCTTGCTCGTTTTCAGAGAAATTCATGAAAAAATATTGATTCCATGTTACACTTTTAAGTCCCAATGGAATTGTTTTAGTGTAACAACTGTTATTATATATGCATTTGAAATATTTATTTATTTATAGTATTCTTAATTGAATGATGCAATATATAACATCAGTGTGTAAAATAAGTTCACTGTTTGCCCATTGAAATTAACTTTTACTGGGGTTTTAGGTCCCATCAATAAAAATAGTGGCAGGAATAAGTGTACCACCTAAAACGTAACAAAGTTTTCCCAAAAATAACTGTGTACAGAAAGGGTGTATTAAACAAAATATATCCACAATGCTGCCGCAGATCTAAGACAGGAGTCTGCAACCTTAAACACACAAAGAGCCATTTGGATCCATTTTCCACAGAAAAGAAAACACTGGGAGCCAAAACATCCTTTCGATAACTAAAATGAACATAACACTACCGACTGCATGTTTTTA
>JAPSES010045820.1:0-12049 GCA_029822895.1 Maxillicosta whitleyi
CCAGACCCCATTACCCCCACCGACCATACGTGAACCCCCAACGAACAGACCCAAACCCCCCTGAACAGACCTGAACCCCCACCGACCAGACCTGAACCCCCACTGAACAGACCCGAACCCCCCTGACCAGACCCAAACCCCCCCCTGAACAGACAGATTTGAGGGTCAGATTATGTCCCAGGCCTGTGTACTGAGCAGACGCTGTGAATCCTTCTATACACGTTATATCTTTTGTTTTTGGGTTGGTTGTTTTTTATAAATTTGCAAAAGTAAAAAAACTTACTCTCTGTCATCATGAGATGTCGTGTGCAGAACTTTCAAGTGGATTTAAGCTACTTTGGAACAAGGCTGTAACACAAGAAAATGTAAAAAAAAAAAAAAAAAGGTCCAGATGCACAAATGTGAAAAACAGCATTGTACAATCCCCCCCCCCTCCCCTTTTTTTTTTTTTTTTTTTTTTAGGAATACTTTTTCTCAAAATCCTTTTTTTTTTTCTCATCAGTGTCACCTGGACACTTTTTACCTCATGTGTAAAACCGGCCTGAGATTTATCACGCGTTTCATTTCTCTTTCGTCTAATTTTCTTTGCATCCATTATATGCAACCAAAGCATCATGGGAAATGTAGTTTTAAAACATGAACGGAGGCCCATAACCTCTTTCATCTCGTTACAAAAGTTTTTTTTCTTTTTTCTTCAGGTATCGTCGTCCGCCAGCAGGATATCGGTCCCTCGCCTCAGCGTCGGCGCCGTCTCCAGTCGACCGACCACGCCCACCCTCGGTGAGTCTCGGCGTTAAACGAGCGATTCGCAGTAAAACAGTAGATCTGGAGCTCATCAGGATTTGACTTGTTCTTTAATCTGATCTTCAGTGTTTGATTTGAAGCTGCGAAATATATTGTGTTCAATATTCATGTCACAAAGACGTGCGATAATTTATTTTATTTGTATTCACTTCCTGTTTTCCACTCCATGTGGTTCCACGGTGGTTTTCTCTATCGCTCTAACACTAGTTTTTCTAGTAAATAAACTGAACTAAAGCCACCGCTGCTGTTTAATGTAAGTTTACATGTGATTAATGTTGAAAAGATGTGAGTATTTTCAGAGCAAAACTTTGAACAATATTTATAGATTTTATTTTTATATACAGTATTTATCAAACTAAACAATGGAATATTATTTTGATAAAGCTCTTATATGGTGATGCTTTTATTATGAAATCCATCCATGTCATTTACACATTATTATATGCGAATGAAATGATCAAATATGTGACTTTGTGTCTGAAGGTCTATGGCTGGAGCTTCAGCAGGTTTTTGGACAGAATTATGTAAATGATTGTATTAGTTCAGTATTTTGTCATAAATCATAAATAATTGAGTCTGAATACAAACAACTGGATCATTTTAACATTAAGGAACATTTTTATTAGATGTGTTTGGTTTTTCTGTAGGTGAACGAGAAATATCGCTGTATCATTTTTATCGCAGTGTTGTACATCCATATCATATATCGCAACTTTTGCCGATATTGTGAATAATCATCTTTATTTCCAGTCAGAAATCCATCAAAAAAGCAATGAAAAAAAAACCAAACAAAAATGCACATTAAAAACGCCGACAGTGTTTTGTGTAAGTGACAAAATGAGCTGAACATTGAATGTGTCGTTTTCCTTTAGGGACGCCTTCTGTGCAGTCGGTCTCCGCTAAAGTCGGCACTCCAGTGTCTCTGACGGGTCAGAGGTTCACCGTTCAGATCCCCCCTCCCTCTCAGACCACCACCCCCAAAACCAGTAAGTCTCCAGCCCCTCCCAGTTCCTTAAAGTTTAATGGGAGATTTTTCTTCTTCAGTGAAATGTGAAGAAAGTCGATGGTTAAATGTTGTGGAAATTATTATTTATTCAGAGCATGAAAAATATTTTAGAAAAAAATAGAGAAATTAAAAACATTTGGAAGCAAAGATTTAACTCGAACTAACCAATGTAATGATATCTATCCCATAATATTAAAACTATATTATGACATTTATAGTTTTTATCCCAGAAACGCCTGAATTCAACGTATATATAGTGTCGTTCTTTTTCTTAATAATTTTTTTTCTAAATATAAAATAAAATCTTTTTGTTATTTTATTCTATTTATAATGTTTTATTGTTTTTGTTTTTTTTTCCTGCTTAGAGGCTATGAAGGTACATTTTCAGGCGCTTCAAAGGTGGTGAAAGTCTTAAAAACGTGACTTCCTTAAAATCGGCGTCTGTTTGTTTCCATAGCAACGCCATCCACGCCGGCCGTGTCCAACGTCCTGATCAACCCGTCTCTGATCGGATCCAAGAACATCCTGATCACGACCAACATGGTGTCGCAGAACTCCAGCGGCGAATCTCTGAAGAGGAAACACGAGGACGACGACGACTACGACACGTTGTGACAGCGAAGGAGAATTTGAACAAAAAAAAAAAACCTTTAACGAGGTAACACGACAACTACCGCGAATATTTGTGAAGAAAATCCTTCAGTTTTTTTTTTTTCTTTTTCCTTCAAACTCTTCTGTAGTTGATGTTAACAAACGAGGCTTTATGGCGACAAATGAGATTTTTAACACAAATTCATTTGTAAACGACTACTCATTAGCATGTTTACGCTCCGAACCGGACTGAACTAGATTAACTAATCAGCTAACAGGAAGTGTGATGCTTATGAGATTTCACAATAAAAGTAATTTAAAAGAAAAAAAATGTACTGCCTCTTCATACTTCCTGTTTTGTTTTTCTTTTTTAAGAGTTCCGCATAAAATTTACCCCTTAAATCCTTGTTATTCTATATAATCATGTTTCTGCAGGCGTCAGTAAATCTAATTTAATGCAGTTTTATATAAATTTTACATTCCTTTACCAGGTTCTAAACGGTTCCTCCTCCAATCATTTCTGCCCAAACGTGCATTTTTCCAACATTTGCTAATATTCCGTCTGCGTTACGTTCCAAGTATCTGACGTTATGACTTCATTTTGGTTGTAAACAAGTCAATAATAACACTATACTTCCGATCAAAATGAGTAAATATTTATAAAAATCAAAACAATAAATCGTGAATTACAATGTTTAAGTGTATTTAATGTCATGTAAGACCTTAATTTTCACTAAATCAATTTTTTAATGCCCCTGTTATACAAATGTATCGTCAAAAATATTGAGTTTAAGGAACAGAAAAGCAGATTATTATTAATATTTGACAAATTTCTTACCGTTTTCGTGTCTCTGATTATTTATATAGAAGAATTTCTGCATTTTATTAAGGGTGAGATAAATAAACTATTCTATTTTATATAAACTGGAGCAACTAACTTAAATAGTAAAAAAAAAATATAGGTTTTAATCTGATAAATAAAAGCAGATTTCTTCAACATGAAAAATAATTATATGTGGGGAAAAAAAACTACCACATAAACATATTGTACTTGGATAAGAGGAATATGAAGCTGTGTTTAAGGGGAAATAAATCTGTTTTTTTAAACTAGTTTCTAAAATTAACTCAAATTCTTCCATATATATATTTTTTTAAATCACTCAAACTAATTATTTATAATTGAATTAGTCGAATTATTAAGTTAATTAATGAACAGGTTTTTTCATTTTTAACCGTTTTGTCAACGTAAATCCATAAAAAATTCAGATTATAATGTAATATTTCAGAACAGAGAAAACTTAAACCATCTGTGAATCTATTTGATTAATTATGGTTAAGTTAAATGTTCCAAATTTATCAAAGGCTGATTTCAGTATCTGTTTACTGTAAAAGTTTCTAAATACAAATACATTTATGATACACGTTAGTTCTTTTCACTTAAAAACACTTTGATCAAACTCTTGACTATAAAGTTGGAATAAAGTTAATTATTCCCCCCTTTTATATCAATATATGTTCACACATTTTAAGAATCTATATGTAAAAATGTGTCACTGATTATAGTCTAATTCTTAAAAAAAAACCTTACTATTGTGTTCATAGTGACATTAAAAAATGTAGTTTTATTGCCTAAATTTGACTATTTTTTATATTAATATTCATGTTTACGTTTCAGCAAATATGTAGAAATGAGCAATTTGGCTTTAATTCTCTTCAATTTAATCAAAATTCAAAGTTAAAAGGCGTAATTTTATACAGAAATCTGTTAAATTGTAAGTTTACGTGAATGAAAAATTTAACTTTTCCCTTAAGTTTTTTTTTGTTTCCGAAAATCCTTCACTTTATATTCATATAAAGTTTCCCATAATAAACAGTCAACATCGATGAGTGTTAGTTCATTTTACCTTTAATAAGAAAAAGAAAACTAAAATAAAAATCTCAAAATAAAAAATACATGGCAAAACAATAGACTCTTAAATGATTATGAGAATAATCATGGTCGTGATGATGATACAGTAGAAGTAATAAGTCACCATAATAATAATAATAATATAATAATAATAATCAGAAGCATAATAATAATAATAATAATCTAATCTTTTGTGGTGTTGTGGCACCAGCAGAAATCACTTCATGTTTATAGACATTATGGTAGAAGCATCATCGCACGGCCGGGGCGTGGCACTTTGTCCAAATATTTTCACACGTAGTAAAGTTTTGACCCCACATATGCACGACAAAATAAGGACAGAATCACAGCTCGTACGATTCACAGCACTGCTTGGAAAGGAAAACCCGAAAACTAAAAAAAAAAAAAAAAACATGCTCCGTGTCACATTCTTCTTCTTCTTCTTCCCTTCGAAGTGACGTCGCAGCCTCAGCAGAGGAAGTGGGAGGAGCAGGGGGCGGGGTTTGGCAGTTTTAATGGAAAAAAAAAAAAGAGAGAATTCTATCAACAGTGGCTTCGAAATCACACCGACGACGCTCGAAACGCTCGACGTTCTTCTCCTGAAATGAGGTGAACGGAGCGTCTGCGGAAAAGTTTGTGAAATGGTAAAAACGTGGCGACCCTGAACGCCTCACGGCCGCCTTGGTTTTTACTATAAACATGATAAAAAAAAAAAAGCTGCTCAGGTCCTTCACGTCACGGAGGAAGTAAGAGTTCACGTGTTGCCGTTTGGTTTAATGACATCTTAAACTGCTTTTTGGCACAAATTCAATCGAGTCGTTAAATTAAAAAAAACAAAAATTGATTGAATTTTAATGCTTTACATAAATAACTGCACAAAAAACAGGAATATGATATGCAAAAAAGCTGCTACAAAGCATTTCATGGCGTTAATTTTTGTCACAATTTAGGGAAAAGAATGTTTAAGATGTTAAAAGGTGCTTGGTTTATTTGACAAATAATTTTAATAAGATGATAAAGTTAAAATGTTTGTTAAAGAAACTAAATACATTTAAGATTTAACAGAAAAATGTTAATTTTAAGTCTTTTTTTTTTTTTTTTAAATTTCAGATACATTTACAGCAAAATGCAACGTTTTCTTTTACTTTTGTATATTAATACATATTTACATGCTTCTCACTCATATTTTTTTGTTATTTTTTTTAACTGAAATCTTAAACTACAACCAGATGCAACAATTACCTTTAGAAACACATTATTTTAGTTTCAAGCCAATATTGTACATGAATATCTGTTAAATTGTAAAATACCGTAATACCAACTTTATCGAAATTTGACATTTTCTTGCTTTTAATACATATTTACAGGCTTTTTGAGCAAATATGAGCATTTTTTTTTTTTATTCTATAATTAGTGAAATCTTAAAATCGACCCCATGTTTAAACTCTGTCATCCAAGAAAAACCTATTTACATGTTTTGTTTTGTTTTTTGACACATTCTTTCAAAAATACTCGTAATATAATTAAGCACTGAAAGTTACTTTATGAGCAACAACGAACTCTGGCGTTTGTTAATATTTTTGGAAATTGGCAACGGAAATATTTGGAAGGCACGGTGCAGTTTACAGCGGAGGTTAAATTCAATGAAGTGGTTTAATGATGAAAAAAAAAAACAATATTAAAAAGATATTTGTGGGGTTTTTTTAAGCAGAGATGAGGCTAAACCAAACGAACAGCAGCGTTTCCCTTTAACGGCAGCAGAAACACACGTTCACGTTTCCCGCTGAGAACTGAACGACAAGCTTTAACATTAGCCCGAAAAAAAAAAAAAAAGGAGGTCCGAGACGAGTTTTTCCAGCGCGACGCGAGTTTTATTTGTATTTTAACGCAGATGTTCGGGACAAATTCAACCTGAAACTCGGATGAAAACAAACCGGATTTTAATGTTTTTTTTTTAAAACTGTCACTAATTGAAAAACGTGCGAAACTGAAACTAAAGTAGTTTTTATTTACACTAAATTTAATGATTCAATGTAAAACGCACACGGGTTTAACAGTTAATTAACTGTAAAAACTAACTTTATTTTAATTGTGAAAAGGGAGAAAAAAAAAGTCATGAAAAACTCTAGTTGTAGTTTTTATTTTGCTCCAAATCCATGTATTTTTTACGTTTTCTTTAAATAACATCTGCATTGGTTGAAAAAAAAAATGTGCGAAATGAAAACGTTGAATTTTTTTTTTTTGTCTTAAATCCAATCAAATCTTCGTTTGTATCCGTTTGTTTGGAGTCGAGCCAAAAAATTAGAAGTTATTTGTTTTTATACAGAAATATCCTTTGTTCCGTAAAACGTACAAAGGTTTAATAGTTAATAATCTGTAATAAACATAACGTGGGGAAAAAAATGGTCGTTAACACACACACAAAAAAAAAAAGTCGTACTTTTTATTTTTTGGCCCAAATCCACGTATCTCAGTTTTGCTAAAACACATTCTTCAGTTTTTACTTTCATCGTCGATCAAACCGTTTGTTTTCGAAACGTGCCGGAAAAGACGGAAGAAACCAGATGTTGAGTTTAACGAACCGGAATCAAACCTTCAACTCTGTGAATTAGTTAAAAAAAAAAAAAAAAAACTCGCTTTAACTGCGTTCTGTGCTCGAACCCGGGCGCAGGCGTAGAAAACTATAAGACAAATGTAGATTCATCCGCCGCTAAAAATAGTCCCTCCCCCCCAACGCGTTTCCTTCAGCGTCTCGGCCCATGAACTACAGCAGCTGTTTGACGTCTGATATGTAACGGCGAGAAAAGAGCGAAACTCCAGCCGCTGGAACGCCTCTACAAGCGTTTAGACACAAAGAGAAGCCGCGACGGACATTTTGACGAGATGGACGAGGGGTTCGAGTGCGAGTGGATGCTGGTGAATCGAGCTTCAGTCGGCGGCGTAAGACTGCTGAGTGTGTGTGTGTGCACGCGCGTGCGACGTAAAAAGCATCTACAGTATGTACTCGAAGAAAAACGGCGAACACAGACCTCAACTGCTCGTACAAGATTAATTTTTTTCATCTATGTTTCAAATATATATTCTGTTTGTACAAGGCGGTCGACATTCAAAAGGATCTGAAAGTAAAAGGAGGCGGGGTTTCTGCGCATCGGAGCTCGCGCCCGTCTGACCCGGCGACACAAACGAAACAGCAGAGGTCGAAAACCGCCGACGTCCGCCCGCAAGAAAAAACCGACAGAAGACAAGATGAGAAGACGGCGGCGAAATGAAGCGAGAGAGGAAGAACAGCAGCGAGCGTCCGCCCAGACATGCCCTCATCGTCCCCTCCGGCGTGGCGTGGCGTGGGGGGGGTGGGGGGGGGAATGTTAACGTGACGTGTGATGCGTGTGGTGGTTTTCGTAGAAGCGAGTGCACGAAGGTCGGCGGTCCTAGCAGTCCTCGTCTTTGTCGTCCACGACGCCTTTGAGCCGCAGACGGGCGAAGTCCTCGAAGACGAAGTCGTCGTCCTGGGAGATGCTGCTGAGGACGAGAGGCAGAGACGGACGGTCAGAGCGGAGCGGAGGGTTGCCAGTTTGAATCCCAGGTGGGATTTTACACTAAACTTTACATTTACACGTCTGTACCTCGGATAAAAGCGTCAGACAAATGGAATGTAATAGTAATAATGATAATAGGGCGTTACCATGGAGATCAGACTCAAGTATGTGGACACGTTAAACTGAGGGGTCTGGGATCCAAACGACTGTCAGAATATAGTTTATTATTATGGGATGTACGTCATTGCATTGTTAGTTTGGTCTAAATTATCTTTACTATTTTTTTCTTTTCTTCACATCTTTAAGTGAATATTGATGTTTATAAAATATATGGACATACATATTCTGTTCATGAGGATTTGAGATTAAACTATATATATATATATATATATATATATAATTTCCTTAAAGTTTAATGGGAGATTTTTCTTGGATGGTTAAATATTATTTAGTCAGCACGAAAAATAATTTAGAAATTTAGAGGAAGGACGTTTAGAAAAAAAAAAAAGAGAAATTAAAAACTTCTGGAAGCAAAGCTGATTTACATTAAACTCACCAATGTAATGATATCTATCCCATAATATTAAAACAACATTACATGACATTATAGTTTTATCCCAGAAACACCTGAATTCAACGTGTCCACGTATAGTGTTGTTCTTTTTCTTTTAATTATAATAATTTTAATTTTATAGCGTCTTCATTTCACTCACATGTTTCACATTAAATTAAAAAACTAACATTTCATTGTTTCATTGTGTTTTGTTCTATTTGTAATGGGTTTTTTTTTTTTTTTTTTCTTGCGCAGGTTGTGAAAGTCTTAATAATTATTATTTGGATACTGAGTAAATTCTTTTTCTTCTGTAGGGGACAAAAGTTTCATGGTTTTACTTAAAAAATGCATCTCACTGCAAAGGACATTCTATAAAAATATAAATAAACATCAGAAAAAACAAATTATGCAGTTTCTGATCAAGAGTTATTAAAGGAAAAACAGCTCAAACTTTGCTGGTTTTCAGGAGGATATTTGGACATTTTTACATCTGATTGTTTTCACTACGTCCTAAATAAATAACTGAAAAAGCTGCACTTTTGTCATGTTTTTTTTTTTTTTCATTCATAAATAAAACTGTCTTGTGTTGAGTAAACTAATGTAAATGTGTTAAATGTAAATATATTAAATATTAATACCCATGTTTGTATTTAATTTCTATCCAAACCTTTAGTTTCCTTCATGTTTGTGTTTTAAATGTTTTATTTATTTGTTTTTATTCTTTACAGACCCGTCAACATTTCACTGTAAAATCTGATCCTATATTAAATTAAATTATCCATCAGATTTCATCCGTTTCAAACCGATTATATTCGACAGAATCACAACATGATGTAAAAATAAAAGTTCTTCACTCACTTTGTGTCGAATTCTATCAAATTGGTGTCGATGGGGGGGTCCATCTCTGGCACGGCTGAAAAAAAAAAAAAAACACGCATAAAAAGCGCACATTACTATGTTGTGTCGTTGCCGTGGAAACCAGCTGTTGTCCGTAGAGACCTCTCACCTGACTGAGGGCGCGACGCCGGCGGCTCCACAGGTTTAGGATGCATCAAGATGAAGGGCAGCTCCACCGACACGTCTCTGCAAAAACAAACACTTTAATTTATAATAAAATAATAGAATTTATAGAAACGTTTGAGCTTATTTTATCGATTAAGGTACTGAAGTCAGTGAACGTTTGCTCAGTTTTTCTTCTTCGTTCATTATGATTTGTGATAAAAGCAACAAACATTAAAACTACAGAGCGTTCCTTTAATTTTACAGCAAAATAAAGTTTTTACTTTTAGCTTTAAATTTAAAACAAAACAACAATCTAGATTAAAAACTGTTTATTAACATCTTCTAATCAAATCTGTTTATGAAATAATAATAATGATATTTATGGATATTTACTGTTTACCAGTCATTTCTTTTCTGTATATTTTTTTTTCTTCCATTTTGGTCGTAAGTGGAAACAGCTGCTTCATTAAGTGAAAAAAAACCCCATATATATATATAAGATATATTTCCATTTATTTCTGGTTTCATAATTAAACTGATGAGGAGAAATATATTGGGATTATTTATTCATTTCATGTTCAGTTTAGAGTCAAACATCTTTATTAATACTTTAATAATGCATGAATTATATTAAAAAAAAAGTAGTATTTTTTGTTTTAGATTCAGTTAATTTCTCAAAATTAGGCACAAGTTGAAATGCATTTAGATTATTATTATTATTTTATTAAGAAGATTTTTTTTAATTAAATACTTGACTATATTAGAAACATGATGCAACATTTTTTGTTTTTGTTTGTTTTTTTTAATAAAAGCTGTGAAACTTTTAAACCAATAAAACCATAATCTGGGTCCAAATTCTAAAATTAAGATGATCTTTATTAATAATATTTTTTTACATTGTATTTCTTTGGGTCTACAGACACTATGTTTATAAACCTGTGGTAAAAATGAGATAAAACTATGTTGACACGATGCATGAAAGGGTTAAAAATGTTAAAAAAAAATTAAAATATATATTAACTTTATTTCTAATATTAGTTGTGCAGATGTTTTTGTGAATTTAATGAACTGATTCCTGTTTTTCTTTTTTTTTTTTGTTACCAAACTCAACAAAAATGAGCTTTTTCTTCATTTTCCTGTTGTTTTTGTTTAATTGTTTGTTTGTTTCTATAATAAAACAATGTAAAAGTGCAATAAATGACAGTGTTTACCCTCCACGTGACACCACCAGTTTGACTTTGACTCTGTACGACACCAGAATCCCCAGAACCTCTTTATTAGTGACGTCCTTCACTCTGCAACAGACACAGGGTGGTCATGTGACAGTCATGTGACTCTGGTGTGTGTGTGTGTGTGTGTGTGTGTGTGTGTGTGTGTGTCACTCACATAGTGGACGAGGCCAGGTTGGTGTCTTCGTGTTTGAGTTTCCCGTCCAGGGCCAGGCCTCTCTTCTCGCGGTTCTTGTCGAGCGTCGGGATCAGAGTGTAGACTTTACAGAAGGTGGAGCTGGACGACACCTGGTCGCTATGGAAACGCACACACACACACACACCGAGCTGTCAGTCAGGATGACCCCGCCCATGAGGTCGACTATCATACGGGTGTTTAGAGTCAGATTCTTTTACACGTCAGATTAAAATGAAACCAGTTACACCAGTTTGACCAGTGACGACTTAACCAGTAAATGATTTAACTGATTAAAACCAGACCATAACTAGTAAGTGATTTAACTGATTAAAACCAGACCATAACTAGTAAATGATTTAACTGATTAAAACCAGACCATAACTAGTAAGTGATTAAACTGATTAAAACCAGACCATAACTAGTAAATGATTTAACTGATTAAAACCAGACCATAACTAGTAAATGTTTTAACTGATTAAAACCAGACCATAACTAGTTTGACGCTTCTCATTCTACATAGTCGGACGCGTTTCAGGAGATTTCATCAGTTTAAAAGATGCATTTACTAAAACCAACATAGACAGAAGGTGCAAAGCATCATGGGAAATGTCCCTGACGCTTCTTTAACTGTAATATTCCACGAGCAGAATAAAAAGGCCTCACCAGGATCGAACTGCTCTGATCATAAAACTGAAATAATCCATTCAATAGGAAAATATTTGCTGATGTTTGACCCGGACGGGGGTAACGTCAGGTCACATGATAAAGTTTCCAGGAGCGACAGAAATAAGGAGGGAACACAAAACCTGTGTGATAGCGACACAAAAGTTTGAGTCATGAATAGAGGTTTTTTTTTTTTTTATAAGTTATTCTTCTCATATTAACTCGGAACATTTCACAATAATTTATGATAAAACCTGATGTTTTAGCTCAAGCTGTTTTTTTTTTTTTCTTCATTCAGTTTCAGAGGCTGAGAAATGAAACTAGTGAAACCAGTTTATTTCTATTTAAAGTTTGTTCATCTAATATTGAAATAATATCAGCAAAGAATTTGGACAAATATTGGGACACGAAGTAAAAGACAAACCAAGTACAGATAAATATTTGATTAAAATCATCTTGGGAAAAAAAAAAAAAAACACGACACAAAACTAGTGTAAAAACGACACACCAGGAACCTGAATAATGGAATAATTTAGTACCAGATAGAGGGTACTATAGAATAATAATGAATCTATCTG
>JAPSES010045879.1:0-12043 GCA_029822895.1 Maxillicosta whitleyi
TGTGTGTGTGTGTGTGTGTGTGTGTGTGTGTGTGTGTGTGTGTGTGTGTGTGTGTGTGTGTGTGTGTGTGAGACTGTGAATGAACTATACTGTACAGACATGCAAGGAGCTTTAAGTGATTTTTTCCGTCTTATTGTTTTTAGGAATTTTACTATAGGCTACTAATAATGATTTACTTTACTGTAGGAAACAAGGAAAATGATAAGGAATTTAAATGCATCATCATATTTTCTTCAAAATAATATAGCTAATACAAAGTTAATGTTGCTTGAGAGAATTATCTTACATTTAAAGCCACTGTATTAAATAAATATAAGTAGCCTTTAAGCACAAGGCCTTTGCTGTTTTGGGATTTTTTTTTTTGTCGATATGAAGCTTTCTATAATTTACTGATACAGCAGGATGTGCTTGTGATTGTATATCATGAGACAGTAAAACGTGGTGGTTAAATTAGACTTAAATAAATAAATAAACTTAAACACCAAAATCTCTTCCATTCAGAGAAATAAAATACTATCTGTGAACTCTTTTATTTTATGGGAATGTCAAAACTACCAGGAAACTCATGCACACAAACACCATTTCAACACATGTTGTTGCCACAGGCCTCATTCCCTTCACCTAAAATAGGCCGAAAATATAAAGAGCGAATCGAAGATTTTTTTTTGTTTTACCGAAGCTGTTTTTTTTAATCCAATATGCCAGATTTTATCCTCAAGAATAATGTTTTTGTTTTGTTTTTTAATTTAATAATTTATTTTGAGGGAGTGGGCTTTAATTTCTACTAACTGTGACAAAAAATGAAACGTCAGTTCACTCACGATATTTCCGAATATTACAAAGCGTCATGGTTAAGCTGTTTCTCTTAAGTTCAGAAATTGATCGCTGGGATCAATATATTGATCCTCGATTACTTCAATCTCACTCGGTGCTGTTTCCTAAACACAGAGGCATTTGTGTGGGATCGTTTCAGTGGTTAAGTTTGACCTGTAGCACATGGATGAATAACACTAGAAAAGAAATCTCCTTATGCTAGAAAAAATAAACAGAAATAAAAGTCAACCGGTGTTGTTTTATTGGGCTTTGTATTGAATAAAAGGCCATTAAACCGGATGTTCCCCCTCCTCTCTATAAGGTTAAGGCCTGTTATTTAGACTGACGTTGATGGAGCAAATAAAATATATTTTTAATTTTGAATCGTAAATTGCAGGCCTATATATGTCTTTTATCTGATCTCGTAGTCTGTAGTCCAACAAAGGAGGGATATTTCACCCACATTGAGGCCTCACATATTCATTACGCATTTTAAAATAAGATGCGTTCAATTGATGTAGTAATTTAGATTCGCGGGCCTGTTCTGTGAATGTCTACGTGGACGTTTTAGTCGGCCCTCACAACTTCAAATGACTTTAGATTATTTTAAGTGAGGTTTTCTGTTGTGTTTTCCATAGTTTAGTAGTAAAATAATAACTAAAATATATTGAATATAAACATTTGTTAAGCTATATGAAGACGACAGAGAAAAGGAGAAAACTTTGAGGATGTAGCCTGTGCTCATTTCGTCGAAATGTGCTGAAGTGCACTGCATGCATCATTAGAGGGGTCTTAGTCTTGCAAATGGGAATGGTGCAGAGTTTAAGCCACACATTGCACTTATTCTTGTTGCTAACGTAACACATTGGAGTCAATGCATGTTTGACAAATAAATAGCTTAAATAAATGCAAGAACAGATGGATCAGTTGATGGATCACTTGAATATATTGACTGCACCTCTCCTGTCCTTCTGTGAGATGAACCAAAAAGCACAATGAAGTTGAAGAAAAGATTGTAAAAATCAGAAACACCACATATTATTTATCTCTTGAAAAAATATAAGTTATGACAAATAAATCATAACATAGGTTACTTGTTATCCCTGAGTCAGTAATTTTGTAAATGAGATATCTCTGTTCATTAATTAATTGTTTTTGTTATTACATTTTATGAAAACATGAAAAATCTAAAATTAAGTGAAATCCCTCTTTAAGGTCCCTAAATAGAGTGAATAAAATGGCATGTTTTAATACAAGTGTTTCAGCTAATTCCAGATGTGATCATTACAAAGTAAATGTAAACACAGGTCTTTTATTTAGCATCATCTGAGTATTGTATTGAATATTTTGTGTGAATTCCATCTCCTCGACTGCTTCTAATAGTTTACAAAATGAGGATCTTTAGTGTCAAACCATAAAAAAAAACAATAACCAGAACATTTTACTTTTTCAGAGTGCAACTTGAAAAACACTGATATTGAATATGCACAGAAACACAAATGTACTACACGCAAGAAGGAAATTCACTCGTCCATTTTTTGAGAAAATTAAAACACACAAATTACTAATTTTATACTAGTTTAATAAAGTCTGTGCAATGAAAAAACTGTAAATTTTCACAGATGTTGGTTTTTTGACTCCACTATAGAGCTAAAAAAAAAAAAAAAATCCCCAAAAACCATGATGTCATAATGTACTTTATTGTTAGATTTGTGAATTATTAAATTCATCAGGCTTTTCTTTTTCTTTTGGCGTTGATTATAACTGCCCCACAGCTGCAGTGTTTTAAGTGAAGAGTGTAAAGAAAGAAGAAAGAAAAGAAAGTATTGTCAGACAAGGTTTCAGATGCAAAGGGTGGCTTCGTTTCCTTGTTATTTCTCATAGTATTTCACAGCGTTGTAATGGTGACATTTTCATTAATCATATCTCTTTATCAACTGAAAATGCACAGGAGTACAACTTCTCCAGCATCCATATCCTCTCAGGCACAGGTTGCTAAGTAACAGAAGGAGAGATGTATTGAGACAGAATAGTCAATCAATTCTTGTGTGTGTGTGTGTGTGTGTGTGTGTGTTTGTCTAACTATTGCACAGCCATATTGTTCCTTGCTCTGAATACAATATGTTTGTAAATACAGGTTGCCAAAATAACTTCAGAATTTAATTCTCTTTAACCCTACCAAGGGATTACAAATATATGCCTAAACATCCTCTCTTTTGAATTGATTATTTCATATTTTAATGACTGAATTAAAATCTTTTGATGAGAACAATGCAATTCATCTATTTTATAGTATTTCCAAATGTTATTAGTCACCTTTATCCTCTTCCGGTCATTATCTGTGTTTCATCACATCACTCAGTTTCTCATAAGAGAAACTCTTATCTTCACCACACAGTCAAAGCAACAGATTATTTATGCACTGGATGCTGTAGCATTGGCTTCACACATCTTTTGCCCACTGGAGAACAAAAACACTGACCTTTGTGGACCATCCTGAAGAGAAAGAAGATGATTTATACATTTAAGTTTGGATTTGTTGGTAAATTAGGCTTTAAATTCAAGAAAGCATCTGAAATATTACAAAAATTGTATCAATTAGATCTGGTGAGGGTAGAGGATATTGGATGCTTTGCTCTTAAGGCATTAAAAAATACAATTCAAGTTAAAAAAAAAAAAAAAAATCCTACTTGCAAAGTATTAGATCGAACCATCTCAAGGGCCACATACAGTATGAAAAAAATGAACAAAAGGGGCAAAATAAAAAAAATATCAAGACGTACCACTTTATAAAAACATGCACTCATCTGAGCTTAACTTTTCCTCTCAACAAAAACAATAAATATATAAAGATTTCTGTTGCAACATTCAATATCTTCCATTCTTAGAAAATGTACAAAAACTAAACAAAACATTTCAGAAACTGGCAAAAAAATATACAATTTGCTGTAAACTTCGTGCTCCCTGTCGGATCCTCTCACACCTTTTCCCCCTCAGGTCTCCTTCAGCAGGAGGTAGAGAAATATGCTGGTTTCATACACACCATTGATTTTGCCCCCGAACAAAGACAGACAGAGA
Organism: Maxillicosta whitleyi; assembly: GCA_029822895.1. Taxonomy (NCBI): domain Eukaryota; kingdom Metazoa; phylum Chordata; class Actinopteri; order Perciformes; family Neosebastidae; genus Maxillicosta; species Maxillicosta whitleyi. The sequence continues at coordinate 3,892 of JAPSES010045879.1, forward strand.
GAGATGGAGGCAGGGAGCAGCAAGAGGAGGAGTGAGAAATGAGAGATAGATGAAGAGCGCTTGCCAATGGTAAATTTTCTTGTTTTATCTAACACACAGCCACATAGATTCTGTTTGGCGATTATTGGCAAGTGGAAAGGAGATACAAGGATGTGCATTTAATAAGGGGATAATTTAAAGGTTCTGTGTGTGCTTACCTCAGAGACTCCAACTGACTCAACATCTGAATGTGGGAAAGTGCGGTTTAAGCTGCAAATGGGTGTTTTGACTGTGACATAGAGCAACAGAGGTGGAAACGGAGAGCAACAGGGAAAAGCAGAGGGAGAGAGGGATAGAGGAAGAGGGGGAGTCGGGCTGGTGTTAAGGTGATTAGTCTGGTGGGTTGGCGATAGAGAGAGTTGATCAATAACCTATCGATCTCCCATTGCGAGTGTCAAGGGGGTAGTGGGAAAGAGAGGGAGGGTGAGAGAAAGGATAGGGAGGGAGTCGGTCCTGGCTTGACTTTTAAAAATCCTTTACTCTGCAGATGACAAATAACCCATTAGATTGCAGGAGAGCTGGAAAATCTGGAAATTCAGGCGGAACATTCACATACACACCTTTGCTTTTATTCTATCAAATATTTCTTAATATTAAAAAACTGACCGATTTTTTCCAAGCGAGTCTGCGAAGAAAGAGAAAATCATTTCTGTAGGGTAAGGTGTGTGGAGAAACTATTGAGCTCAATGCAGAGAAGTTACTTAGCAGACCATTACTTCAAAGAATTCCTCTAGGCTGAAATATTCACTGAAGCAAGCCTCATTCAATACTTTACCTCAAGCCTTTTAAAATGTTCTGCAATAAGTCTATTAGAAATAGGTGACAAATTTGAATGCAACAAAAGAAGAGAAGAAACAAAGCTCATTACATGTTTTCTTCTCGCAAAAAAAGGCCAAATATGTTACGTATAACTACAGTGTTGATGTGTCATCAGTGAGTGATTTTTGTTTAACAGTAAAAAGATCTAATAAAAGCAATGAGGTGATAAATACGCGTGCTAAATATTCCACCCCAAGGGTCATCTTACATACGTCTGAAAAATTAACAACTAGAGGAGGATGTATCTTCTGAACTGGGCTATGAAAATGAGTTGACGGGGAGAGATGACACTACTGTATTAGCATAAATTTGCAATGTGTGTGGCAACAAAAGAGGTCAAGATGTCACAAGGTTTGTCACTCCCCTGTGTAAACCAAGCAGTGGGGTCAGAGTCGAAGCATGATCCTTGAAAATACCACAAGGCCCAAAGGACGGGTATCAAAGTACTCGAGATGACGATTGTTATTGAACAACCCATCATTTTTATAGTCGGTTCTCATAGCTGAAGTCTTTCAGCACGCCAGGTGGGGTTAAAGTGTCCGAAGTGGAGCGAAGATTTGAGCAGGTGATGATAGGGCTGCAGTGAAATAAAAACACAGGACTTTTCCTTTCATAAATCACTGCTGGACTGCACTCTGTCTTTGCAGATGTCTGGAGATTTGTTGACAGAGAATGATGGATCCTCCTCTCATTGGGGCTGAGCTCTCAAACAGCCATTATCATTACTGATAGTGCTGACTTCAGGACTCATTTGGACAAATGGAGAGGGCTTTCAGAACATCTTTTGATATTTGTGTAAGGCCGTGTATAAAAATGGTTAATGGGTAAAACACATCCTCTTGGTCCCGTCTGTCTTTCCGACCCACACTCTTCCATTCTTCATCCTCCTTCTATTCTTTCATTTTCCTATCGTTTTTTCTCTCCTTCGCCCGGCTCTCTCCTTCTTATGTCCTTTTCTGCTTTGTGCCACGATACTCCCCCCATGCCTCCCACTACCCAGATAGCCCTGCCCCCACCCAGTGTCTCTACTGCCACACAGTCTCTCAAATTAATGTACAGATATTGACAAGTGATGGGCCTGGGAGGCATAGATCACCAGGACGAGGAGAGGAGCGTTATACGACCGGGCTCTTAGTACGAGGTGGTGTCCCCCCATCATTAGACCCTTCTGAGACCCTGCACCCACATATGAGGACATTACAATCTGGTTTTGGTCCATTTTTTTCATTGTGTTTAGACTAATCTTTATGTCCCGATTTATCAATGCCATTTGCCAATGCCATAGCAACACACAGTGAACAGTATAAAAGGGTTACTCCAGCTATATGACTTTTTTGTCTATATGATTTAATGATTTTAAAAAAATCATATTTTTTTTTTGATATTGTACACCCTTTTATTATAAATGTATGCTTTTGTTGATGATGATAAAGCAAGAGCCATAAACTATGAAATGATTTTTTGTTTAAAATGCTTTAGTTATATTATAAATTAATCTTTTCTGCCACTAATCATACATTAAAAACTATACTTCTTTTATTTATTTATTTTTGCTTTCTGTGTCCTTTAAGGCATCTTCTAAACTATTTTTAGGAAGTACGTCATCACTTTCTACATTACAGTTGATATCATTAGCTGTGCAAACTGGTATAACCTTCGACTAAAAAAGGTCTTATTCTCCTCATCATACTCTTTGTTTTCTCCTCTGTTTGGTGAATTTATGGGGTATATTTGCCCTCTAAAGCAAAATAGTAAACTTATCTGATAAAATTCCTGTTCTGTTGAAGGGTCACTTACTAAATGTTGAAGATGACTGAACTCAGAATTCAGAAAGTACTCAGAATTTAATGGATTTTTTCCCTAAGTTTAGCCAATATTTATTCTAAACAGCTAATTGTGTCAATATTCTGATGGGGTGATCCGACAGTTATGGGTCCAAAATGTTACCAGATAGCAAGAATGACCCAACAACACCATCAGTGAAAGAGATAAAAGTGTACAAGGTTGAAATTGAGAATGTATGCTAACAGTTGTAGTTTAAAATGGCTTAAAAATCTGACAAATATTAGCAATAGGATGCAGCTAATTAAGTCATTTGAGCACATTTGAGCTTTTGTGATCAATCATGTAAAATGTTAAGCCTAGCCTTAAAATCTAATTATGTTGTAGAATAGACTGTTGTGGAAAATATGACATGCAATGTGTTCCTGTGCCTGCAAACCGAACAGAGCTGTAGAATTTCACACAATCTGATATGTGACAGATCAATCCTATCCAGACAACCAGAGTAAGAACATCACTATTTTTGGAAAATGGATGAGGAAAATTGATAGAAATATAAAATGAGGAGTAAGTTATGGTGTTTAGGTTTATTGCTTTGTTTTTATTTTTGCACAGCCATGTTGCAATGAAATGCAAACTTTAATTTGTCATTACATGTAAATATTTTTTAATAAAACCTATTTATTGTTTAGAGACAATGCATAGTTTCTTTGTTTGTTTTTTAATTTTACTTACGTCCTAGCAAATAACTAGATTTGTTTTTTTAATTTTCAAAAAGTAAAAGCTCCAGTCTTATATGAACACACCGTGTAGATGTCTGTCAATAACTATAAATGTACTCATACTTTCTTACATTATAACACAAAGGAAAGATGTAAAAATAATTAAGGTTTCACACCTTTAAAAATTACTGGGCATATAAATATTTCATACAGTAGCTTCCTCACTACCTTTTATAGTATGTAAACAGGAAGGTGCTGCTAACAATGTGCAGAGGTCCATTTGGTCAATATGCCAATTACATAGATGAGGGTATGGAAAGGGCAAATGATAGCCAATCAGTGAAGTGCTTTTACTGTCTTCCAGCAAGAGCTGACCCCCTGACCCCATCTGCAGACCCTTAGGCCAAAGGTCACCTCTCTGGGGTCAAAGGGCATTGCCATGTGCTGGACAGGGAGGAGTTGCTATGGTAACTGCACTGGCCTGAGTGGTAAGGTGTGGTGTGCTGGGACAGAGGGTTTACTGGTGATATAAAACCAGTGCTTTTACTTCCACTGCCCCCAAAGTATTTTATTTTGACATCATTGTAACTTCCTCCTCCTTTAAGATTAAATGCATATGCATGCATATTTGATTGTTCAACAATGGTATAAAACCTAGACTTTATACCTGGCATCATACATGTGGGAACATATAACCAGACAGGAACATGACTTGAACTGATGCAACGAACCTGACTATTTTCTGCTGTGTTGCACCATCTTGTGGTCATCACACACACAAATGGTTCTGCAGGCTATTTGTAATACACTCGTTTCATGCACTCCTGATCAGCCTCATATTCAATATTTAGTATGATGTTCATTTCTGTGGTATGTACCACTGCTGTTGGGAACTCGCTGCTCATCCACCTCTGAGAATACAACATATTATTAAACTGATCGCAAGAACCATATCAAACAAGTCTTACTGTCATTTCATTGTTTTCTCTTCTTTGGGCTTTGATACTGATGTTCTTTTCATTGATCATTTTCAAAATAATCTTAATTATTGTCTTAGTGTGTGTTCAGTCTCACTTCACCATCTCCCTCCACATTAATTTAGACTCTAAAGAGAGGATTTGTTAACATAACTGGACCAAAATGTTTGAGCATCTGTTGTTTTATTTGTTAATTGTTTGAGAGAGAGTGAAAAAAACAACAACAATTGTATTGTTTTTAAATTTCCTCTGCTGGGATAATCATTGTTTTGATTAGGCTATGATTAATACAACTACTACTTTATTTATTTAGTTATTTATTATGGTCTGTGTGTGATTTTAAACATAGATTTTGCCATTTCATGCATGTACCTGTTCTTTCTTTCTTTGTTTGTTTCTGTCTTTCTTTCTAATTTATTTGTGCCTTGAATAAAGGAATTAGTAAATGCAATTATTGAATGGATAGCTTTAGTGGTTTACACTGCTGACTTTGGTGCGGAAGGTTGCCACTTTGAATCCCAGGTGGGCCCTTGGGCAAGGCCTTTTATGTTATGTATGCCTATAACTTGTAAGTTGCTTTGGATAAAAGCGTCAGCCAAATGTAATGTAGTAAAGCTCATAGTGAAGTAAGTCCCATAACACTGCAGCAACACGCAGTAAAACTACATTTAAGTACAGGCTGGTTTGGGAAACACACTTGTAATACAGATGTAGATTAACATCATTGAATATGTTATTGAGCTCAAGAAAAAATAAGAAAGGTAATCAGTGAAATGTCATTTATAATATCCTTGTAAACTATATGTATGTCAACTGATACATTAGGTACAGTATGTATGAATGTATTGTTATATATTATTTGAGGATACACTCCATTAGACTGTGCTACAGTGTCTTTTTCTGAAGCATCGTCCTGGATCCAAAATAACAAAATATTCTCTCTAGTAGCAAAAGTCAATAGATTAGCCTCTTGTTGAAAGCAGAACATTGGAACGTCACAGACAATGCAACAGTCATCCACATTTCCAGATCTGTAATTTTGTTGTTTTAAACACAGACACAGTGACTGCACTTACCAAACAGAAAAGAAGCACATTTAGCACTAGCATCAACAAATAATTCTTTGAAATCTGAGATTTCCACAAACCTATTGATTTTATTGAAATGTTTTCGGGTTTATTTGTGTTGAGGTTTCACTGAGAAAAAAAACTCTGAAAACGAATATTAAGTATGATATGGAAAAATATACTGGAAATGCTATGTAGTACATGCACTACGTACAAGTATTATATTTCAATATTACGTATTTCTACAGGTGTTGCAAGTATTTTTGTCTTTTAATTCTATGGCTTCCACTTTGATTAGGATCTGACATTTTGGGCCAAAAAATCAGAGTAACATAAATAGTGTGTTGGGCCACAGTGTAGGCTTTGGCTTAAGCTGTGCCTTGTTACTGACTTGATACTAGGCTGGAGGATGCTGCTGGTTGCTTGCGCTATCCCTGGGTTCTTAATTATTCCACTGTGATGGTGAGTGCAATAGATTTTTGGATTTAACACGATTTTAAGTTAATACTCTAATAACTGACAAGTGGTTTATTGAAAACTAAAGTGAAAAAGACAGATGGAAAAACAGAGCAGAAGTTGGTTTGCACCAAACAAAGCTGGCCGTGGTTTCCAGAGTTTTAACTATTGCGACCACTTCATGGTTTTTATGTTTATGTCTGTTGTTTACCACGGATTACAGTTCTGATGCATGGTGTCTGTTAAGTCGGTGTCTCTTCTATTCAGGGTGATCCCTGAGACTCCACAGTGGCTTTTGTAGAAATATCAAGTGAAGGAAGATGAGCTTATTATACATGAAGCTGTAGAATGAAACAATGACTCTGTCCTGACATCATATTCAGATCAGATGAGTGTTTGAACTTGAGGGTGCTTTCAGTTTTTATTGTTCATGTACATATATTGTGAACTGCTGTAAATTGTGAATTTCTATAAAATTTCCAAAAGAAAAAAAGAAACATTACAAAAACAAAATGTATATATTGTAGATCATACGTTTCCTATATTTTCAGGTTTTAACATGATGTAACTCTTTTTCTTCTTTTTTAAAATAATGCAGAAAACTGAAAATGAATAAAAGAAAACCTACACTTATGTGAACCTGTTGTATACTTGTACCATGAAAAGCATTACAATAACTGGCCTTTCATATGATAATGGGAGTTATTTTACACTTCACTTTATTTTTTACTCTGTTATTCAGGGTTGCATTATCATTTCATGGTGTAGCAACAAAACCTTGTTTGTTTAGTTATTTGATGAAAATACAGTGTTTGTGGCTGAAAAATGCTTACACAATATAGATCAAACATCTCCAAAATTGTCAACAGATCAAATGGGACCTTGCGCTCTGAAGAGATATAAATATATAATGTTTGCACAAAGGAAGTGCACACAACATGAGCATTTTGTTGCAGTAAAACAAATGCTTTTGAAACCAGTGCATTATTTCATTTTTTATTTTTTTCTGCAGGATGTCTGTTGCCATGGTCTCCTACAGCCTCACTCTCAGTACTAGTAACCTCAATGGAAATGTGCACCTGAACTGCTTTTTGTCAGCAATCACTGACATTGTGATACATACAGCCTATGACTGGTGGTGCACATTATACCATGACCCACTCTCCTCTATTCCACAATGATTTTTTTTTTTGCGGCATCATGCTTCTGATCATCAAATTGGTTCCTTACTATTCACTGAATTGGGAATCTCTGAAAGCATTTGTAAAATGTATGTGCATGTTTTATTTTGTTTCAGAACTATTTATGTATTTTTTTAGATGTGTATTCCATGTACCTTGTAATAGCCATGTTTGAAAAGATGGGTGTGTCTCTTGCAGAATCTTTTGTGTGTGTGAGGTGATGCACTGTGGTCAGGAATATAGGCTTAGCGACCATCGCCACAGCTGGCAAAGGCTCCATAATTTACCCATATATTCTCAGTTTGTGTAAAATTTGTTTTCATACTCTTATTCTTTTGTCAATTTCTTTAACATCTTAATTGTGCTTTTTATATAGCCTACTGATATACATAGACCAAAGCCAATTCTAATTTAAATTCTCTTTGTGGGTTTATATGTGTTTATAATAAGATTCTCTCATACTGTTTGACACAGCAGGCATTATGACTGCTGTTTTTTTCCTGCCTGACACCAGAAACACCAAATTTCCTCACCTTATCACTGAGGGTATCTGTTATCATGTGTAAGCATCAGTAATGAAAAAAAAAAACAAGCAAAGATCATCACTTGTGAATGTTACAAAAAAAATTGTATGAAAGTGAGACAATTTGTTCTCATGACCTGAACAATTTTGTACAAATCCTTAAATGGCTGCTGCATAAGAGAAGTCCTGAACCTAGATCTTTAATGTTGTATGGCAGGGGTTCCAAAAGTGGGATGCATTTACCCCCAGGGGGTACTTTACTTGGAAGAAAAGAATAAATACATTAAATAAGCCATAATGTACCAAATACAATATAAATAATGAGAATTAATGCTGAAATATAAAACACAATAAATCCATATAATAGTTTTATTGTCAATCATCTTGTTTAAACTTTGGTAACATTGTATGAAAATTTCTATTTTATATAATTCAAATGTTTACTTGAGTAACTAAATAATTATTTTTGTTGATGAAAGGTTCATTTATTAATTAATGACCAATTTATGTATTTTTCTTATCAGTGAAAGAGTGCAATGTTCAGTTTATATTTTAGACACAAAACTTCAATGTTTTAATATATATA
>JAPSES010045919.1:0-12041 GCA_029822895.1 Maxillicosta whitleyi
TTTTTTTTTTTTTTTTTTTTCCCACACATTGATGTAGAGCTGGATTTAAAGCTTGTTATCTATTCCCAGTCAGATGTGAGTCTCCTTATTGACTGTTGGGTCAGTGTAGTTGTAATAACCAGTTGAAGCTGTACACTCACACATATGTAAATCCAAGGGCTAATGCTTTCCCAAGTTACATAAAAGCAATAGAACAGCAACAAAAAGATGGCAGCAGTCAGGATGAGTAGACTTGATGCAGCTTGGCAGGTCATGCTAAACCAGAGTGCAGCTCTGTCTTTGGCATAAGCAGCCAGCAGTGTGGACAACAGGGCAAAGGCCACAAGCACCACTGGAACGTAGAAGCACACAGTAACCACGGCTAAGAGGATGTTAATTGTTATCTCAGATTCAGCTTCACTGTGGCTGCTCCTGTACCACCCATTGCAGGAAAGTTCATGGTGTACCATACAGGAATGAAATAGGCTGGTGAAGGATTTATCAGTGTGGATGAACACTCCAGAACAGGCCATCTGGATGAAGATGAGCAGGAGAAATACTGCAATCCCAAAGAAGCGGAGAACAGACATAAACAACCTTCAACATGATGAAAATGAGAAGAACAAAAGTGAACGTTAGCAGAAGAAGTGTCGCATTTGGAAAACAGCGCATGTCATTGAATAAATAAAAATAAATAATTAATTAAAAACTGCAGCTACAATGTAACCTTTAGTTTAAACTTACTCCATTATCCTCTAGGAAATCAAATGGGATCGGTGTGAGCTCCTCTGGAAAAAACTTGTGTCACTGCTGCATATGTGTCAAGAGTTTAATTTTCAACTAAGGTCAGCTGATCTGTAGATGACTTCCTCAGTACGTTTTTGAGGAAATCTGACTTCAGTGCTTTATTTTCAGTATTATTAGTTATTCTGCAGCTTTACATCCTCATCATTCAAAGTTTTTTTTAAGACACTAACTTAAAATGCCAGTTTTATTTACAGTAATATAGTTGAAAATAATAGGAATCACTAATACATACATACATACATAAAGTTTCATTTAGTAAATGTATTTTTTTCTTAATCAAGAAAAAAAAAAATCCAGCTACTTCTCTGACTTCAGTTTGTTAGACTTTATATCAAAGTATACTGTAGTTCACTCTGGCCTGGGTCGGGATGTTATTTTCCCATTTCCCATTTGTCACTCAGTGCACGCGACCTGCGCGCACTGCGTGAGCGCGCACTGAGCGCAGTGTCCGCAGAACAGTCCCGCCCGTGCGCGTTTCAGACAGTTTGACGTGCGGACTTCTCCAGCTCTACAGCGCACGATCATATCTAACTTTTTCTACTTTGACTACACCACAGACAAGCTTCTAAAGGTTAGTGACATAATCCTTTTTTACCCCTTCATTGTGACAAGTTGTGTTTTTTTTTCCCTAAAAGATTTTTAGTGTAGTTTTAACTGCAGCACGAGTGGGAGGCGGGGTCGTCTACGGAGTTTCTTTGTCTGTTTTACTGTGGACTATAAGGTTAATTAGCACAAATAACTAATGCGATTTGCTTTGGCAGTTATAATAAGTATAAGTGGCGTGTTTTCTTGTCAAAACTGTAGATTATAATAACAATGAAGTGGATGAGATGTGGATACATGTGGAGCCTGGATTCTGACAAAACCATTTACAGCTGTTAGAAGGTGTGGTTTTACGGAATAACGAATTATAATTAGAAGAATAAAGCAAATCAACTGACTATATCCTGCTTTTTCTTGCAGACATGTGATAATGTGTTCTCTTAATTGTTTGCATTGTGTGTCTAAACTTGTCCAGTATTCTCAGGGAAATTAGGAGTTGAAAGTTATACAGTCCAACCGGATAATAGATAAATGAAAAATAACCTAATGTAAATGAGCCTGCACTGAAGACACGCCAAGTGCAGCTACCCATGCGCTCTTACTGGGACAATAGGCGATTTAATGTATGCAGAACATGCTGTCCGGGAAGCATGAAAAGTACATGATGTACCAAAACGGCCAAACGTTAATATTTTGGTTGAACTAGTTAAAGCAGCTTTAAGTGCATTAAGAAGATGTGTCATCTACTGTTTAATGGTTGTATATTTTGAACATTGCATTTAATTTGGAGGGAAAAAAATCTAGCAACAACTGCAGATTTTTTTTTGTTTTTGTTTTGTTTTTGCAAAAACTAAAGTTACAGTAGTTACAGAAATCCCTCCAATTGTTTTATGCATTGAAATATATGCAGATGTTGTTTATATTTTACATTTTTGTGCAGCTTCACCATGGGAGCGAAGTTCAGCAGGAGGACCCCAGTAAGCAAGCCTGAAAGCGCTGTGACTGAGCAGACAGCTGCAGAGGAGCCCGCAAGCACGCAGCCAGCAGAGGACTCTGATGTGACACAGACCCAGGAGGCAGCAGCAGTACCCGAGGCTGTGGAGGAGAAACCAGAGGTGGTAGTGGGGGAGTCGGTGACAGTACTACCAGCAGAGTCTAAAGAGTCAGAGGCTCCTGCGGCTTCAACCCCAGTAAACGATGTTGAACCAGAACCTGCAGCAAAAGACACCCCAGCTCCAGCCGAACCTGAACCTCTGATCTCACTCAGCGAACCCTCTCCTCCAGAACCTGTTGAAGAACCCAAACCAGTTGCTCCAGTTCAACCCGAACCTCTGATCTCTCTCATTGAATCCCCCGCTCCGGAATCTGTTGAAGAACCCAAACCTGCTGTTGAAGTTGAAGAAGTCGCAGAAGCAGCTCCGGAAACTGTCCCTGAACCAGAGCCAGAAGTGACAGTTCCTGAGCCCCCCTCAGAGCCAGAACCAGCCCCAGTAGAGGCACCGGCACAGGAGGTAGACCTGCTGACCCAGGAGATTCTCCCTGAACCAGAGCTTTCTGCAGCCCCTTTAATTGACCAGGCCATCCCTGAACCCACTCCCCAAACCATCGACAATCCTCCGTCACCTCCCCCCAGCCCTGTCCCCGCCACTGCAGATGAGCAACCAGAGGTCGAAGAACACCAAGAAAGTCCAGAGGCGGCTGTGATTTCCCCTGTAGTGCCAGAGGAGGAACCCTCTCTTGAAAATCCAAATGAAGCTGCAGAGATCGTGGAGCAGCTCGTTAGTGATGTCAATGAAGAAAGTGTTAGTGGACTCTTAAAGCAGTTAGATCTGACAGGAAATGACCTCGTCTCTGACCTCATTGATAGTGATGTTAAGATCCCAGATGAATCCTCCATCATAGACGTAAACACTTCAGCTGAGATGATGTGAATCCGTGGCCCACTATTCATAAAATAGGTGCATGGGTATTTTTGTGGAACAAACCATTTTCCTGAATTCTGACAGAATCACAGACAATGATTATTATTATTATTTTTTTTGCCTTACGTGGCCTAATAATAACAAAGAGCTTTTTTCTCTTTAATTACATACATTCTATCTCAGTCGAGCTGTTCGACAACCAGATGTGTTGTCAGATTTTCATATAAAACCAAATATTGATACACATTTATCTATTGCAGCCATTGAGTTGGTGGAGGGGATATGTACGTATCTAAATAAATTGTTGGACAACAGAGATCTTCCTCTATGCAAGTTTTTCAAACAATTGTTGAAGACAATTCTTGAAGGTACTTGAAGAAAATGGTTTCATTCCTATCTTGCAAACCAATACAGAAAAACATTGAAGGGAAGTGTTAACATATTTTCATTTTTATGTTATGTTCAAAGGGAAAAGTAAACGTGTTTTTAGATGGCTAAATGAGTGTACGGCTCATACGTTTAATGACAGGCAAGGGACTGTAGCAATGAATGAGCAAAGATGGACATGACATAAGTACACCACTATGTTCTGTATATCTGGGACCAAGGTCCAGCAATTCTTTGTGCCTTTTCATACTCATTTTTGGTCTTTCAAAAAATGTGTTTTTACCTATTTAAAACGAATAGGTCTGATCATCATCTTTTTTTGTATTTTCTTTAAAGAGAATGTGTAGTGGGGACTTTGAATTATGATGTAGTGGCTTGCTTGAGAAATAAAAAATAATCTACACATTACAGTCATGCTAATGTTTTTCTTGTGTTGACAAGACTTATATAAATATAAGACAAGTCGATCAAAATGACAGTTTGAATTAACAATCCAAAAAAAATCTCTTGTGAGGCCGGAATCATTGCACACATGGAAATAAAATTCCAGTCAACACAGAGCGCAGAAGAAGAGAGTCAGTGCCTTCTCACAGTCTCGTGGGAGAGAGGATGGATGAGGAGGGGGAGCAAGCATCGAGGCCACATTCTTTCCAGAGGAAGGGGGTTTTCTGGGGGGCCTGGGTCAAAAGTCTTCAGTGTGACTGGGTTTCAGTCCATGAGAACTCTGCTCCTCCAACGCCTCTCCCACCACATTCCCCCCATCCTCACTGCACTGCTATCCCAAGTTGACATACAGTAGTAGTTAGTGTAATGGTATGAGGCTACTTCCGCTAAACGAGGAAGTGTTGGGAAACAACTGCAGCGTTAGCTTCGCCTGTTTGACAGAAATATTAGTTCAAACAATGAGCAGGGGATTCTTGTATGTCACTGAAATGTAGTACAAGATTCATTTTTGGTAATTTGCTGAACATAAGCCCACTGTAGTGCAACATCTTGCAGTTCCCTCTCACTAAGTATGAGCATCAGCACATGCAGAAGCAGATTTAACCCATAAGGACCCAGTGTGACATTCGTGGGAGTTCCCAAATGAGTTTTCCTCTGTTTGTAACTGCCCTCAGATCAGCTGAAACAGTCCATTTAGACCAGTGGTTCTCAAAGTGCGGCCCGGGGGCCAATGGCGGCCCTCTGAAACATTTCTGGCGGCCCTCAGTAACCAAGAAATAAATTAATGGGCTGATGAACTTACACCTGTAAATGACACATAAACTTGACTGATCATTATATACTAAACCTGCGATATTTTCTTACTACAATACTGCAAATTGAATGTATTTTTCAGTCTTATTTCTGCCCCCACCCCTTCAGCGGCCCTCCTGTCGGCACCGGATTTCTATATCGGCCCTCATCCCTCAACACTTTGAGAACCCCTGATTTAGACCCACCTGTTCTCAGCCGCATTTGTTTAGATCTCCGCTGTTTCTTTTAAGTTTAAGCTTTTTATCAGTTTTACTGGTTTTGTGTTTCATCTATTTATCTTTTTTTAATTTGTATCTTTTATTTTTTAATCTCATTTCTATACTTTTTATTGCTTCCCTGCTGTAATGCTTTTAATGTTTTATGTAAAGCACTTTGAATTGTCTTGTACATGAAATGTGCTATATAAATAAACCTGCCTTGCCTTAAGTGGTTTATCACCATTTATTGTAATATTGTCTTCTGTAGTTTTTTTTTTTTTTCAGATATTTTCTAACTTTTAATTTTATTTAATCATTAACCAAACATAAACCAAGTGTCTCTATCCACTGTCATTGATCAAACGCCATGGGTTTTACTTGTGAATCAATGTTGTAGAAGTGGACAGTGTTTCCACAGTAACTACAGAGGCTCTGAATGTTCAAATGGGTCATATCTGATGACCATGAAAACATGACAAACTGCATTTTACAAATATTTAAGTGTATTAGTTGATAAATGGGGATTAAAGTTAATATCAGTAGATGTTTTTTGTAGATGGATGTTTGGGTCTTTATGGGCTAAGACTGCTTGCTCAAGAACACTTCAGACTATGTAGGATGTTGAATGGTAGTCATATAATCATATTAAGGCCCATTACATATTTTGTCTTGTCCAGCCACACCTATGTTAAACAGTCAACGCCTAAAGACATTGCAAAAGGGTAAATCTCATGCTTTTGGCAACGCAGTGATGAGTCCCTGTGGAGTGGGAGAGGCAGTGATCGCAGTCCAGCTAGGTTTAAATAACGCATTCAGATGGTAGACTGAGCTGCTGCTTGATGTACATGGAGAACAGATAAGCAACACAATTCCCACCGGTTATTATTGTTGTCATCCCAGTAAACTAAACCTCCTGCATTTTAGACCGTTGATTTTCTGACAGTCAAAAGGCCCAAAACTGTGATAAAATACACACTGGTGTTTATTTTTGTGCCGCTGTATCAAAGTCAGTTAGACTAATCACTGTACTGAAGTTCCACACACAGACATTACTTGAATTATATTTGCATGATTCACTTGATACACACAAGTACTTTATTGATCCCAAGCTGGGAAATTGAAATGTAACAGTAGCAGCAAACAATAGAAATACAATCGAAATTCAATATATACAGTAAGAAAGAAAAATTATTAAATAAACAGTAAAGTGCACAAGTATTTTTGTATGAGTTGTCAATTTCCCAGTTTGGGATCAATAAAGTACATCTATCTATCTATCTATCTATCTATCTATCTGTCTGTCTGTCTGTCTGTCTATCCATTTATCTATCTATTGAACGCACCATCTCATTCAAAATTGGTACAACTTTGACAAATATCTTAAACCTAATCATTACAACTCAGTATATTGAAGAGGGATTCAAGGCTGTCATCACTGTATTTCATGTACTACCAAAGTATATGTATAAAAAAACATCTTTATCTACACAACATGGTTACATTTACTAAAATAAACTGCTTGACATTTAACCGTTTATAGTTGTTTTGCCTGGAGCTAGCCAAAGTAGAACACAACAAATGTGATCTGACCTAAAAGTCGTTTCTGCTACAGAGTTAGAAATTGGTTATTTGCCACAGTGTTTAGGGCTGGGTCTTTTTTACTGCCATAATTCATGAGTACATTGCTGTTGTAATCATATGTGTCTGGCAGAAATACAATTATGTCTGCCAACAGTGATCCTGGGCAATGTGGTGGTGATTAATAAACAGGCGGTAACACAACAGAACGGTCCATAATGCACTTCAGAAATTAAATACAGTATGAAATGATTCAAGTACAAACTTAAAGTGCTGAGAAACCTTGTTTAATATAGAACAATAGAGCAAAATAAACAATATCTAAGAGCAAAAACTACAAAATTATTATCAGAAATGATTTTTATGCATGTTGCAAACAATTTACAAAGCCAAAAACAAATACATAAATAATTTTATAATATAGTATATGGAGTGTATGCTACTTTGAACAGCATTAGAAGGAAAACACAAACTGAATAATTTCAAGGCAAATCCAGAATGGCAATTTATTATTATTATTATTGAACTGGTCCAAAATCCAACGAGCAGAGCCAGGACTAGGCAAAACCAGAATCCAGTGTTTTATTTTTCTAGAAGCAAAAATGAGAGTGTTAACACAGTAGGAATCTGACATCTGATACATGAAATCAAATGTTTCTCTTTTTACCATCAGCCGTTTGTATTTCTTTGCAAGGTCAACACTGGTGCGACCAGGCTGGAAGGGGTATGCCCATAAGATGGTATTCCAGGACCGCCCATATTTCTTCACCCCACACAGTAGATCATGCTCCTCCTTGATAGAAAAGTCAATTCTCTTCTTCCGCTAGAAATAATCATATGACAAATAACAAAAAAACAGACTGATTATACGTGCATGGAAACAGACTGGACAGTATCTGTATTTCCTTCTGTGAAATAAGATATGACACATGGCCTGATAATTAAAATGTTATATATTAAAGTTAGTTCATCCCTGTGTAACTCTGACATTCTTTTAATTCTTACAGTGGAGCAGGCAGATCTGCTAGTCCTCAACATATCCTCTGGAGGAAGATGTTCACTTCTATTCTCTGGTCTGTCTGTATTTGAAGTAAAATAAATCAGATTGCTGTTATTGTCTGTGCTTGTGTGACAGATGACCAGGAAGTCTGTATCTCATTCTACTTAAAGAAATATCAAAAGCTCTAGTGTTAAATATACAACATAGGGGGATAGTTTCTCCTTCTCTACATCTCATTAGACTGATCACAAAAATACAAATTCCCAACAAACAGTGTTACAGGAGCAGTAGAATGGCAGATGGAAGAAGTCATGAGGGAGTAAAAGAAAACCAGCAAGAAAAAAAAAAAACAAAAACTGAAAATAAACTAAAATATGCAGTGCGGAAACTATTTTACTCACACTGAGCATTGTAAAATGCTCAGAATTGGTAGAGCAGTTAAAGAGACAGTAAATCATAACATGACAGCAGTGAAAGAAGGCGAATCTGGACTGTGCCTCACAACATTGTCTCATGCAACCACGACGCCAACACCTCTGTGACTTATAAAAGTAGCGCACACTCTTTCTCTGTCACACACCCACACACAAATGCATGTTATACAGAGTGTGAAATAGCTTAATACAGCTGTGTTGCTCTCAACCAGCTCTGGCCTGTGCTGTGAAAACACTGGCAGTAGCTCAACATTCCTTCTGCTCTTTGGTTAGTTTGCTGCCAAGAAACACTGCAAAGGACAGCTCCCACCACAGGCTCTAAGTCATGACATTTACACACAAAGTAAACGACTGCAACTAAACTACTGTAAATATACATATTGGATATCCATGTCTACCTTCAGAAGCTTGAGGCCTTTTCAGGGGAATTAATCCTGGACCTAAAAGAAGTGAAGCCAAGATGAGTGCTGTTGAACATGACAAACACAAATGACAACAGTTAATGTGCATTTTCTATTCCATGATTCTGTTCTATACGTACCAATTTTTCTTCTATAGGTGAGTGTCTCAGTTTGGGGCCTTCTGTGCAGAGGAGTCAATCTAATGTCTGTAACAACAATTAGAATAACAAGAATTTGTTTTATAAATAAAGTATTATGCTATATGTTACGTGTCATATCAGCTGTCAGCTGTGCCTCTCCATCATGCTGCTTTGTGTTCTTTGGATTGTTTGTGTGTTCTGTACAATATTTTGAGATCTCCATGTATTAAAGGTCTGTTTATAAATCACTAAATGTAGGGTTCACAACATGGTGCCTCTCCCAGTGATGCGCAGAGGTGTCAAGTAATGTACAAATACTTTGTTACCTTACTTAAGTAGAAATTTTGGTTATTTATACTATACTGGAGAATTTTTTTCTCACCTGACTTTCTATTTCTACTCCTTACATTTTCACACAATTATCTGTACTTTCTAATCCTTTCATTTTAAAAATAGCCTCATTGCTCCTATTTCAGTTCAGCTTGTTGTTGAATAAAAACCTTAACACTTTAATCTAATGTTATAGTCATTGTGGCCTTTAGAAAAATGCTTTTTTGGAGAAGTGGGGTAGTGCACTATAGGCCCCTGTGGCGTTGCCTAAGCATTTATCTTGATGGCATTGTTTTCCTCTAACATTTACTTTTATATTTAAAGTAGTTTTGAAAGCACTACTTGAGTTGATACTTCAACTTCTACAGAAGTCTCTTTAAACCCTAGTATCTATACCTCTACCTGAATAATGAATATCAATACTTTTGATACCTCTGGTGATGTGGATGAGAGCTGTTGGACTGACCATTTTTTTAATAATACATTTTTGGATGACTTCATAAAATTAAATATTGTAACATCTTACCCCTCCAGTTTTTCAGGTTTTTCTGTGACTGTGCTAGAGCTTTTTCAGAGGCTTTGTTTGCCACCTCCAAAGTGCTGTCCTTGATCTGTCGTTTGATCAAGAGGTTGGAGTGATGGGTTCTAAACCTGTCAGTGGCCTCTTGTAGAAGTTTATGAATGTCACAGCTTTGGCTGCAAGTATGTTGAAGATGTGCAAAAGTGTGACTGTTCACCTCCTCAAAAGTCAACACACAGCCTAAAAGTCATAGCATAAAGAGGCAGGTGAAAGGTCCAGTGTACACTCACCTGACAGTAAAACCAGTAAAAAGTAAATAAGTAAGCATTAGATGAAATGTGTTTAAAAGGATGAGCTCATGTTTTCCTACCTGCACACCTAATGTCAGAAAGTGTATGTTCATCCTCTGATGTATTCCCACCTTTACTCCTTATACTGCTGCGTAACTCTAAACACAAAAAATATGCCTTAAAAACATATGCAAATCAAACATGAACAGAAAACAACTTCTATGAAGCCATGCCTCTTACCTATTGGTATATTCTGTTTCACTGCTACTGGTTTCTTAAACAGCTTACTAAACAAAAAGTTTACAAAACAGGCATTATATAATGTTTCAGTGGCATGTAATATCTTGTATAGCTGAGAAACTGCTAACCTTTTTGCTGTATGTGACTCTCTGTCTCCCTCTAGTCTCTGTGTGTGGGAAGCTGTTTCGGCCCCAGTACCGTTCTGTATTAAACACCACATATCATCTTGATTTGCTTGAGTCACATCTTCCTGACAAATTAAACTGGAGCTCATGTTCTTCATTTCACTTTTGTTCTGCTTCTTAACTGCTCGTCTGACAATCAGAGGTTCCATGTTTTTCTCCTCTGCTTCTACATTAAGGGTGTTGCTCTGTTTGTAAGAATTGGAGATGGTTTGTCTGCTCCTCTGCTGTAAAAGGAGAATTTAAGTTTCAGGTAGAGACAACTGGAAATCTCTTTAGTCTAATGTATGTGATTTCTTGCTCATTTTCAGCCTCCAAAAAAGTAAACATGCACATAATAGAGAGCACAATGCTACATATTGTTAGAAACTGATCATGCGTATGAATGCGAGGCAGGCCTTTACCTGACTTGTCTCTAGCAGGTCAATTCTGTCCAGTAACTCTCTGGCTGAAACCTTGAAGCCTTCCATGTCTGTAACAGGCTCAGGATTTTCAACCTTGTCCTGTGTCATTATCAATTGAGGCAGACGCAATGCTCTTGCTACACACAAGAAAGAAATGCATCATTAGTTCAACAACCCATTCTACACTAAACCAACATTTTTGATTAACTGCATTTAAATATTCACCAATAGTCAGAATATTGGTACACAGCTAGATCACCAGCTTTATCATTTTCACACAATCACAATTTTTCCTACAGGCCTTTTATGTTAAAGGATTCACCAGATCTGCTTTTCAAAAAGTAGGAAGAATCTACAAAAGTAAATATACTAGTCACAACACAACACAACACAACAGAACACACAAATGTAATAATATAAAAAAATATATATATGTAAAATAACTAAAGATAAATGGAGTACAAACACTGCAATAACACACATATATTCTGCACAGAAATTACTTCAAACAAATCATCCCCAGTCTACTGTTAAGTGTTTACAGAGTTACTTTGAACCAACCTCAATCTGAAAAGGGTTTCAGACAGGAAATGTGCTGGTGGTGGTGGCTTAGTAACCTAAATACTGTAGGTTAAAAACACCCATTTAACATTTAGAGCCAGATGGGTGCTCATGAAATATTCATATACTAATCCTTTTTCTAAATGTTGCCTTTCTTAATTTCCTCTCCATCTTGTATTAGTCATAGTTAAAAAATTAGCTCATTATGCATTTGGTATTAGAGCCTTCAATAAAAAACATTAAAAATTAAAATAAAATTTAAAAAAAAAAAGATAAAATTTTAAAACCAAAATCTGTACCAGTTAAGTCACACCATGACATACTGTAAGTAACTGTTCTACTTACTGGCCTGTTTACAGTTCTGTAAAATAAATGTAGCCGACTTCCTAACCTCCTCACTTGAATCCTCTGTGAGAAAGGTTATTATGAGTGGTAAGCCACCGCACTGCACCAATTGGTTCTGGTGCTCCTCTAAAAACACAAATAAAAAGCACAATATTTAAGCTATATACCTGACTGACACTGTATTTTTAATGTCTTGTCAAATTAATTTGTAGAGATGTTGCACTGGTTGAGAGACTTAACTACAAACCAGGCACAAACACGGTACACTAGTGTGCGGTCTTACCAGAGGCCTCAGTACAGTGGCCCAAGGTGAGTAAAGCAGAAAGTTTGTCGTCTGGGTCCAGGCGTGGATTCATCAGGAGTGACAAAAGGTGATAAACTACCCCATACTGAGCCAGGCCTGAAGCTAGAGCAGCTACATAACAGAGAAAGCCAATAATGAACAACACAATTCAGTTGTTCTAATCATCTGTTAATATGGGTGTGTGTGTGTTGGGGGGGGGGGGGTGAAAAAACCAACATTT
>JAPSES010045939.1:0-12040 GCA_029822895.1 Maxillicosta whitleyi
CCCCCCCCCATGTATACTAAGTTCAGATATGGAACTATCGAGGAAGTGTTAAGTTTATATTAAAAACAGTGCACAAAAGTCTCCTTCAAGTACAGCCACTATAGCCACACATCAAGGCAAAAAGGTACGTACTATAAAGCTGTATCCATAACTGGCTCTAGATAACACAGAACATTTTATTTTTAGGTGACACAAGTGAAAAAAAAACAAAAAACAACAACTTTAGAATTCTGGGAAACTGCAAGTGATAGTGGACAGAGTCCTCTAATTAAGTCATCCTTGGCCATGTTGTCATGGAATGTCACAGCAAAAAAAAAAAGTGGATAATGAGTGTTGAGACCACTGCCCTTTTCTATTAAGGGGCAGTCCTCACTGGACTGATTAGGAACGCACTGATTGGCTGAGTACGTACATACAAATTCTAATTGCGAGGCTATACGAGTAGTTACGCAGATAGAATCCCATTAGAGGGTAAAGCCTGTGTAAATCACAACCCAATGCGGCAAAGGTCTAATTAACACATAACACAAAACGGGACAGTGAAAGATAAGACGAGACACAGGGTGAGACAGGAAGACACAGACCTCCAAACCACAGCTGATGAAATCATTAAAATTCCAGGGATGTTCCTTTGTCCTGTTTTATATTTTGTCCCTCCTCTGTTCTGTGGTGCTGTGTAAATGGCACACATGACAGGCGTGAATAATAATTAATAAATGGCATGCATTAACGTGTGGGGCCTCAGATGAATGGCTTCCCCCACAGAGAAACACAGTCCAGGACCAGGATTTCCAGAGGTGACTCTAAACTTGTTCAAAGACAACATCAAGTCGCAGTGTGTACTATGTGTACGCAGGGGGATGTGCACAAAATCAATTTATTAAAAAAGATTTAAAGACTGTGCACCCTGTGGAACTGAAAATAGACTGAAACGCAGAGTAAAGGGTGTAACTAGTTGTAGCAACAAATAAATGTAACAACAATGCAATGCGAATAAAATTGACTAATTAAGTTATGGTTACTAATGCAAATGACCAGGCGTTACACTGCAAATATTTGGTTCTTACCAAGATAAAAACAAGCGTAGATTTAGAAATGTTACATAATTTATCTTGTTTTAAGGGTTAATTTCTTATTTTAAGTGTTCATACATCTGTACACATGTTTATTTCTAGATTTAACGACCTTAATCCAAGAATCTTGTCAAGTGAAATTATCTTGCTGCGTGGACAGATAAGTGAATTTGTTTTTTGGAACCTTTTTCCTCAGATTTATTGTTTTTATCTTATTTATAGACATCCCTTTTTTGCAGTGTACGTACAGATATATTCATTTCAGGAAATAGCCTGAGACGCAATCATTTCATTGTCGTCTTGGTATGAACAAATGGTCATAACAAACTTTGGGAGCTCATCACAATATTAATATGATGATCAATATTATTATGAAAATATTAGACGTGTTCCTGCGTATGTGGGACATGTGTTGACACCGTCTGGCCAGTCAGGGTTAAATGAACTCCATCAGATTCATCAGTTTGGATTTGACGCCAAGTTTCTTAATGTGTTGCAACTCGTGTCATCATCACAATAACGGCATTGCACTTCAGAGATTCTCCTCATCCTCATGTGAAGCTTATGAAGAATATAATTAAGTTGGTGGCTCTGCATCGTTTGTCTATGCAGGAGTGTCTTATTTTGGCATTTGGCGGGGCAAATATGAGCGCAGCGTCAAGGTTATGAGGGTTTATAAGGGGCTGCTCTGTGTCTACATAGCCTTCCCTTCCTTTTGTTTGGATTTACCTGCCAATCTAATCGACCGCCGTATTTAAATTGCGTGGAAAAATAAATGAAAAACTCTAAAAAAAATGTACGAAAAGAACTTTCATCAACTGCCACCTTACAAACCTGTCAGGTGTAACTAGATTCTATATAAAGGTGGACATCATTATGTTAATTTCGTCCCACTGTGCCAAATTTAGGCGAACATCCTGCCTCTATGACACAATTTGTTTCTAGTGTTTTCAGTCCAACGCCACAGTGGGACCCTGTGTGTGGCTGCGTGATTAGTTCCTGGTCGAGCATGGGATTTGTCACGACCGGAGCCTCATCAACCCCCTGCTATTTATAGTTATATTCTATGTTTATAGTCATACTAGTGCGTTGACCTGTAGGGAACCATGGGTTTTAGGTGGTATAGTTTTTATATTGGGAGAGCTGACTTTTGGTAAAGGGTATTATTCTATATTTTATAAGGTGAGTTCATTTGTATAGCACATTCCAGCAGCAAGGCAATTCAAGGTGCTTTACACAGGACACTGAAAAAGAAACACATTTAAAACACTATAAAAAAAAAAAACATTTAATTGATGGTTAAAGTGATAGTTGCGTATTCTTAACATGAATCTGTATTTCATCAGTGTAGTACATCCACACTGACTTACCCCCGACAGTGTCCTGTGAGCCCAGTTCTGGTCCGGTTTTGGTCAAAATGAAAGTATTCTGATAAGTTTGCAGGGGTCACTAAAATAAAACGTTTTTCTTCTCAAAACAGCATGTGTTCAAAAGAGCGATTTATTTGCAACACAAACCAATGTCCCCAAAAGTCCCACATCGTAATCACTTGGTCCTACTTTTGCGAGATGACACGAGAAGTCGTTCCATAAACATGGTGACGAACGTAAATATGGTGTTTATTTACAGATATATTCATTATTATTATTATACACTGCCCTCTATGTTGTACTAAATTAAACAAATATTCCATTTCCTGGTGTGTCCTCACATACTGCACCATGTTTCTGTTGAAACTCTGCTTCTTCTTTTGTCATAACGTCCGTCCACATCCAGGTTTTTTATTTGCGAAAAAAAAAAAAAAAAAGTCTCTCCATTGCAGTTTTGGGTAATCATACCAATTTTGTAACACGTGAAAAACCACTACTTGCCAGTGTAAAAACTTGAAAAATGAGAGTTTCAGCGAAATTACTGTTTTGCCATTAGGTATATTATTATGCACAAGTTATATTTACGATATTTGAGGGTCAATGGTGTAAGATTTATTACACTAATCAACTGACATTTACAGATTTCATGTAACGTGCAAATCTTTCTTAATGATTGGGCATTTTCATCATGTAAACAGAGGTCACACTATTTACTGCCTTTTAATCCACAGTATTCCTCTGTATTTACTTGTATCTAAAATACTAAGACTTCTGCACCGTCATATATATCAGCCTTCACTTTTGTTTGTATAATGACATGTTGCTGTGTAAATAAAACAGCCTTATTGGGCACTAATAGTGAGAAACACATTGATCTAACCTTTCTCCCCATTGTGCTTCAGGATGTGTTTATGTGCATGTTAGAACATCCAGGCTTCAGTGTTCATTAAATCAAAGACTAACACATACAGGTTACACAGACTTAATGAGCCTGAGAAACTAAATCTCATACATAAATGATTACATGGTGCGTGTGTGGTTTGTGTGTGTCTGTGCGGCACTAATGCTGAACTGGCATTTCTTCCATGTAAACATGATTAATGGACTCGCTACCAAAATTAGACAGACCATAAAAAAGGCCATATCAGCAAAAAAACAAAAAAAAAAAAAACAGAATAAAAGAACTCCATGTCATGATATATATATTTTTTTGTTTTCTGTGAATATGACAAGACCATTACAGACACTAACATGAACAGAGTTAACTGGTTTAACTTAACAAACTGTCATTTCATCTACTGGCAGCTACACAATTCTTATGTGTTCAGACCTCAATTTACACATTTATGGGATGAAAATACATAAATGAGCCGCAGTATTCCACTGGGTGTCATGTTCCGTTATTGGAATGAGTGTGGGCAGTTGAACAAATGCAGCGTTACAGCTTTAACCCTTTCATATGTGAATTTTAAGAACTTTAGTCAACATTTGTTTCCTGAGTGTTTTTATTCCTCTTTGGGCATGAAAAAAAAAAAAAGTACCGTATTTTACGTATTATAAGTCGCTAGTCACCAGCCATAAAATGCACAATAAAAAAAAGGACAATACATACATATATATATATAAATCGCACTGGAGTATAAGTCGCATTTTTTGGGTAAATTTATTTGATAAAATCCAACACCAAGAACAGACATGTCATGTTTAAAGTCAATTCTAAATAAAAATAGAATAGAGAACAACAGGCTGAATAAGTGTACAGTATGCTAACGTTACATGACAACTGAGAACGTGCCTGGTATGTTAACGGAACATATTCAGAGTTATTCTAATAGATTTTTCTAATGTCAAATATGTGCAAAGGTTAGAAAACACTGTATTATGGGATGGTGCATGAGCGTCTACTATGTTGGCTGATATGGAACTAAAATAACCAAACCCATGAATATAGAAGAGAACATCTAGAGGATAACTGTCCACTGTAATGACCAGTACGTATGAAAGGGTTAATGTTGTGAAAAAAAACATTAAAAAAAAAACCCAGTGAACTTTTTTTGCGTAACATGATAGTGTCCAGCTGTTCTAGGACAAGTATTTATCCTTTTTAACAACATCTACAGCTAAACTGGATGTGTTTGGGGTTATATGTTGAAAGGTTTTTGCGGCATTTGCTGAGAATAACAATAGGAACCAGGCCATTCTTTTAACAGCTAAAAATAACCTTTTTGTTTTTCTGTTTTCTTCTCTGTTTGTTTGGTCTTTACCCCTGGTAGGTGTTTACTTGTCTGGGTTTCCCCTTTGTATGGTTGCCCGTTTGTCTGACTGTTCAGATGACGACTTATCTAAAGGCTCCAGAACACTGCAGCTGGGTCTTCAGCGCGAATAATGAATCATTGTTATGAACAACCTTGATGTATTAATAATCTACGGCATCATTTTTTTAAGCATCATCCACGTCCATCGTACAGCCGCATTACAAGGCTATCCGGAACGTTAAAAGCGCGACATAAATCCAGTTTAATTGTTGAATACATTTTTTTTTTTTTTTACTACACGCCATTATCTACCACTGTCTGAAGTGCTGACATTTAGGTTGATTGGATTAAACACTTCACACGCGGCATGATAACAGATGACTGACAACAACTCGAAGGTGAGGACTCACAAAAAAAAAAAACGCCACGTTCACATACACATACACATACACAACCTAGACCCACACTCCTGCTGGAACGCAATTACCACCGCAAAGTCTGAGAAAACATCACACTTAATACACGATTAGCATTATAAGTTACAATAGCCCTGGAGTGAAAGGAGAGGCTGTATTATTACTGAAACTTTATATTGAACAGAAATATGTATTTACAATCTCCTGCCAGTTTTTTTTTTTTTTTTTTTCAAAATGTAAAAACTAGAATTACTACCCTACGGTTGCACACTTTAAAGCTACAGTTTACATCTGTCCAGACGCATTATATATGTAGAGAAGAATCTGAAGGAGTCTGATAACAGGTATTAACTGTTTTTAGATGAATGATATATTATTTTCTTCTTATATTTACTACAAACGTGGTCAAACATACAAAAACAGCAGTGTCTCATTGTGCCGGTCCCAAGCCCGGATAAATACAGAGGGTTGTGTCAGGAAGGGCATCCGACCTGTGCCAATGTGCAAATGTGATTCGCTGTGTCGACCCCTGAAGGGAAAAGCCGAAAGAAACATACGGACACATTTACACTGTGTGAAAGCGCATATTTATTTATTTATTTATTTAATCATTTTCCTTTCCATATGTACGTCATGACTCCCTGTGCCTGCCGTTTGCGTTTTGTATGTTTAACCATGTTTGTAGTAAATATAAGAAAAGTAAAGGGAAAAAAATGTGCCTGTACAGTATATAAGTTACAAATACTTAGACAGGCTGAAACAGGTAGTGTTGTTGAAAAAAAAGGGTTCACTTTTCCAAATCTGCTTCCTCTACCTCCTTTTGTAGCCTCAGATTCTAAGTGATCGGCTCCATATGATGTAACGGATTCACAATATTTACAAAAGTGTCCACAGGGGGGTCGTGTTTTTGAAGCCAGGGTCTCGTGACAGCGTTCTTGCTGGAATATTAATGTCTGACGCTGACGTAACTCCAGTTTATCATTTCCGATGAAAAACGGGTTGACTTTAAGGAATATGGCTTTGAATAGCGGCCAAATAAAGACTTTTCACAGCGTTATTTTCATGTCAAAGTCAAGCTAACTTTTGACTATTTTGGATATAAAATGTGATCATTTCATTTTATCCTATCATACATTTGTGTGACATTGTTTTTAATAATATATATTATATGTGCTGCTTTTGTATGTTTGGAATATATGTGTTGTCTCTGTATGATTGCACTGATGTTTCTCTTTTATCTTGTCTCTTAGCTCTCTTAACTCTCTTTTTAATGTAATATATTGTTTTTTTTAGGTGCCGATTGTCATTACAATTTGTATTCCAGCAGGATAATAGCCATGTTGGCTAACGCTGCCCCTTTTTACTATAACTTTTTTGATACAGTTAATTAATAAACAATAATCTAATAAACTAAACTACTTAACTTTAGCCTTTTTTTTTTTTTAACTTTATCCATCAAAATCTGTTCATCCTTGAGTCCAAGTGAAAGCTGGTGCCAAATATGAAGAAGTATCATCATGCAGTTCATGAGACAAACAGAAAAAAACTGTTACGCCTGCAGCGAAACACAATGAAACCAGTATATCACTGCAAACTAAACACCGTATCACTACTAAATGGTATAATAGGAGTAACACATATCAAGATAAATATGAAAATGTAATCTAAACCTAATTTAATACACTAGAGCACAGGTGTCAAACACGCTGCCAAAGCCAAAGGGTCCAGTTCAGCCCTTGGGATGAATGTGTGAAATGCAAAAATAGATGTTAAGATATTAACAATCATTTTAGTTCAGGTTCCACATACAGAACAATTTAATCTCAAGTGGGTCAGATCACTAAAATACTATCATAATAATCTATAAATACTCACAACTCCAATTTTTTCTCTTTCTATATGTAAATATTTGTATGTGTTTACATTACAACAAAGTATAATTTCAATAAAAATGTAAATAATCTGAACGAATATGAACAATCTGAAATGTCTTAAGAAAAGTAAGTGCGATTTTAACTATTCTTCCTGTTGCTAAATGTTTTGTAGATCCACTGTGATCTGTAAGTCACAATGAACACGTGGAAATGACAAACTGGAGCATAATATTGTTAAAATTACACTAATTTTTCAGTTTGTTCATGTTACTCACATTGTTTAAAAAGATAATTTGTAGATGTAAACATTTTCATTGTTTAAATTAAAAAAATTTTTGCTCTAAAACATAGGGAAAAGTTTGGAATTTACATTATTTATATATTATTCTGTTATTATTTCACTGGGTTCATATCAAAGTTAGCTGAATGAGGCCCCTGAACTAAAATATGTTTGACACCCCTGCACTAGAGACAGGTACCATCACTCCCACTGAATGCATCTTACCTCCATAAATCATAATATTATGGTCATGGTTTTAACTCTTAAACACCTAAACAGCCACTGTTGACCAAAATATCTACTGATCTACCATGTTTAGTGCCTGTTGACCCATTAATTCTATCAATCCATGTAAATAATTGATGTAAAATACAGTTTTTCATCTTTTCATGGTCATCAGATATGACCCATTTGGATGTTCAGAGGCTCTGTAGTTACCATGGAAACACCATCATCTTCTACAACATCGATTCACCAGTAAAACCCATGGAGTTGGATCACTTACAGTGAATGGAAACACTGGGCTTATGTTCAGTTAATTATATATTTTTACTAATAAAAAGCAACTTTTTCATCATTTTTCTGTGTTTTGATAGAATAACCTTTGAATTTACTCTGAGCTTTAATGAACATCTACATGATCCGTGAATTAAATATGGGACAGTGCATGACTTACACTGAAAAACACACAAGATAAAGAGGATAGCGCTACAGTAAATGGTGATCAATCACTTCAGAAAGGTTTAGAAAAAAAAAAAAAAACACTTGGGAACTGCCACAAAAGTATCACTGGGTCTTTATGAAGTAATGGTGAAAATAATGTTTTTGTTGATGTTGCAATATAAAAAGATGATGTCTTAATTGTCGTATAATGGAGAAATTAGCATGTAACCTGTAGAGTGTCTCACTTATCATACACTGTTGTCAAAAAAAGTGCAACGTTATAAGACCATGAAACATTAATTTTTGTATTTTATTATAGATTATTATTGTATTTTAATTATATTCTAGTACATTCTAGCACTGTATGACTCCCTCTGTGCTCCATAAATAAAACACACTGACTTACTTACTAATATTTACCTGTGTTAGCTGCTCCAGCTTCTGTTTCGCCCCCTTCAGGACAGGATCTGTATTACGGACTGTCATCTCCGGGTTCTCCCTCTGGGCCTTTAAGCTGCTGCCAACCACACGACCTGCATAGCTACAGGAAGACAGAACAACAGAGACATACAGTACTTTGTGTCCCAGTTCTGTGCATGTGTGTGTTGCTCTCCTGCCCCAGTTTTCCTGCAGCCACTGTACGAGTGTGTTCAGACAGGGTGTAGTGATTCACTTCATGCGCACGGACGCAGTTAAGGCTCCTCCTGGCACAAAAACAAAGGCGCTCAGACTTTTATTCAAGCAGAAGAGTCCCGCGAGACATTTGGTGACATGAGTTCATCTTCTGGCAGACTGATCGTAATCTTTATCACCTTGTTGAGGTCACAGATTGTATCAATAACAGACCCACTGTTTATAGGCTTTGTTTATATTACAAAAAAATTGAACAGGAAACAAACTTTTCCGAGAAATGGCCCATCAATTATCACAACTTGACACGAAAACAGTTTATAAATCATAAAAGAAGTTTATTAAAATATTTTTATGAGACACAGGCTATAGTTTACTTAAGATTATACATGATAAAATGCTCTGGTGTAGCTTAAATCATCCAATATTTAGCTCCTACTCAACCACTAAACTAAAAAAAAAAAAAAAAAAAAAAAACTAGAATAATAAATAATTTAAATAAGTGAAATATACTTAAATTTTATTGTTCTGGGAAAAAAAAAATCTTGTTCCTCTGCTGGAATTTCATGCAAAACATTGTTACAGCTTGTTATGGCTCAATATTTGCAAATTTCTATGTATTTCTTTAAAACAGGATTAATTTTCTTGCATAAAAACTTGACTGTCAAATGTATTTTTCTTTTTAGACTAAAGATGAAGAGAAAATTCCAGGGAAAAAAAAATGCTCCTTTTTTTTTTGTAGTTTTGCAACACCATTTGCACACTGCAAAAGATTCAATAAATGCACACAAATAAGACTGTTTAAAAACCAAAAAAAAACCCATTTAACTACTGATACTTGTCTGATTTTGAGTATTTTTTTACAGTGAAAGAATGAATACATTTTTATTATTGTGTGCTGCATAAGCCCTTACATCAACTTATAAGACACCAAAAATATAAACCAAAGACCAAATACCAGACAATAGGGACAATAGATATAAACAAGAAAATGTACTGACCTGATATTTACCGCCTTTTACAAACAAATAATGCTAATTTATATATATTCGAACTAAACAACAATTTCAACCATTGACAAACCATCCATTTACATTGACATAAAGACAGAATAAGGTTGTTTTTTTTTTAACTCTTCTCATAAAATGATTGAGCCCATGTGTTTATTCTTGATCTACAAAGTGTAACAGGGACTCAGTATGTAATAACTGCACCAGATCAAAGGCTATTACAGATGTGTATAAATAGGAATAAATAAATTTAAAAAAAGAGGAATGGGTCTGAAAACTTAAGTATTCCAACTTTATGTTCAATAGTATAGATTATATTTTATGTGGGTAACTTTTATAAAGAATTTCTACTAAAGTATTCAAGTGGTTCATCTTTAATCATCTCACATATTGACGCAATTTATTTTAAGATCGGGAAGCATCACATCATGCTGATTTGTCTGCGGGGTTGAAGGGGTGTGGATCAAAAAGAAGATAAAGTGACAGTAAAGCAAAACAGAAATGAAAGAACAGTTTGTGAGTCATATTTTTTCCAAGTTTTCAAGCTCCAAACCAGCTTTGCTCGTTAATACAATCACCACCACATACAAACTCACTAACCGCTCAGTGTACGCCCAACAAAAAACAAACAACATTACGTCTATGGAAACGACTGTGGGAACCAGAGGACAGATGTACGGTGGAAATCAACCAAACCCCCAAAAGACTGACTCGACTAATGCCAAGTGATGATGCAGTGAAGACTCCAATCCCCACCAAAAACTTAAGCCTGATGCATAAAAGTCACAAATAAATTTTCATTAATGTTTGATTTCTTCACATACTGATTATGATCAGGGGTGGAGGAAGTACTGAAGTTTAGTACTGAAGTAAAAATACCAATACCCTGCAAAATATTTACTCAAGTAAAAGAAGAAGTACTACATCAAGAATCTTAATTAAGTAAAAGTACTTACTTTAAAATTATTACATTACCTGGATTTTGAACCAGCAACTTTCTGCACCAAAGTCCACAGTGTAAACCACTAAGCTACCCAGTCACTAGGCTATAACTTGTACTTTAAAGTATAAAAGTCCAAGTACTCACACAATGTCAGTCTGTGGACTGTGCCATTATGATACAGAATGTAGACAGACTTATTTATGCCTCTGCCAATGTCACTGCTCAGTGTCACTAGATTATGTGGATTGAACAGATTGGTTTCAATATTGTGTGTGTGATTTTTCATCTAAGATTTAGGCAAAAAGTTAAAAAAAAAAAAACGATTTAGATGAAAAGATGTTAATATAATGGCATCAGTTTCCGAAATGTAAAGAGTAGAAAGTACAGATAACTGCCACAAAATGTAGTGAATTAAAGTAAAAATATTCATTATTATGTTTACTTCAGTTAAGTCTTCTTCTCCTTTCGGCTTTTCCCTTCAGGGGTCTCCACAGAGAATCATTTGCCTCCATCTAACCCTGTCTTCTATATCCTCTTCTCTCACACCGACTCCCTTCATGTCCTCTTTGACTACATCAGTATTACTTAAGTAAAATAATGATAATTTGTTTCGGCTTTTTCCCTTTTGGGGTCGCCACAGCATGTTCATTTTGCAGAGATTTTTACGTCGGATGCCCTTCCTGACACAACCGGGCTTGCACTAATGAGGCTAGCGCCCCCTTGTGGCCACATTGGGATGTATAGCGTAAAGAACCTTTCCTAAGGGATCACCTGGGTCTCAAACCGGCTACCTTCCACACAAAAGTCAGTGGCGTTAACCACTGAGCTACCCAGTCGCTATTACTCAAATAACATACAATTAGAAAATACTACTTAAGTACAGTAACAAAGAAAAAATACTTAATTACATTCCACCACTGGTAGTGATTCAATCCAGAAAAAGGTGATGCAACCGGGTAAATGTGTATAACAAGAGGGAAATCTGATAGTTTTTATGTCACGGCTCCATTAAGTCTGACACTTCCAATACACGACAGCTGAGCTCACTGTCTCTGTAAGATGCAATTTTCCCATCCAGCTATTAGTATGTTCGCATTAAAGAGGCAGCCAACTGTACGCAACCCTAACAGATTACGGCCAGCATATTTAATGTTTTGATAGAATGAGTCTACTGATCCTCGTGGGAAAATCAGGTCATTAGAGAAGCGAAACATAATATTATGCACCGGGGAAAAGGAACACAGCACACATGTCAATGATGAGAATAATCAACGGAAATAGAACCACATAAAATATTATGTCTGTGTCCCATTCAACATATTGTTCTGCCTACGACATTTGGTAACGCCAGAGAAGTACTGGAGGAAAACTGCTCTGGAGATGATAAAACATAAAGGCTGGAAGACAAAAGGCAGTTGGCTGCCTCAGTGAATGGAACACAGTGGAAAATAGAAAAGCACTCAGAGAGCACAAACCTCCGCCAAGCAGCACAGTTCCCCCACATATTGTGACTGACACCCCGCAAT
>JAPSES010045978.1:0-12039 GCA_029822895.1 Maxillicosta whitleyi
TCTTTCTATAGGAATTGATACGAAGGCTTTTAAATTTATGACATTTTGAATTTACTACCTTATGTATCACTTTAAATCATTTAATGTAAGGGTGAAGACATACCAAGTCAACTTTCTGCGGTCGGACGTCATCAGGCAGTCTGGTAGAGTCGGTGACATGAGTCTGTTTGGTGTTTTCCGTGCGATCGGCCATCATTAATGCCGTCACCATTCTTTTCAGCCAATTCACCATATGTAATCGGTCATTACCCAGTCGTTCAGTCTGAGCAATCTGATTAGTGGAGGGACAGCCCTTGACTAACCAATCAGTGAACAAGAATGGAATGTTTCTTCTACAAGAAAAGCTGACAACAACAGTATCTTCTTATTACTAGTCATCCATTCAACGAGTAGAACAACAATCCTTCGTGAAGACTCAACAATGACTGACGTGTTTTGGTCTAGAGAGATGTTCTGTTATTTACGTTTTTTCAGGCAACAACACAGATTAGTGCCATCTGCCGTTATGGAGACGTTACATCTCATATAAGTGCATAAGGTACACTCCAGTCAGTAGTCGATTTTGGTGTGTTCTTCACACTTTTTTGACCATGCTGGGGAGACGGGAGCCGACGGATCAGTCAAATCACCTTTACAGTCTACTCAGTCCACACATGCAATCTATCTGTAAATCTCTTTTTATTACACTTAAACTTTTCCACTATTCCCAGCATTGTTTTCAAACAATTTTCTGTGATTTTCTATATAAAAAAAAAGTGAGTGTGTAAGATTTGATGTCATTCGTTGTGTTCTGGAATGGCATTTTGAAGCAAGTAGTTTGCAATTTCTCCATCACCGTCTTAAGGTTTTTCCCATATGACAGCCGTGCTAGTAAAGTCCATTATCTACAATGACAGTCCAGATGTCTGTCAGGAAGAACACACTGTTTTACTCAAACAGAAACTACAAAAGTCAGATTGCATTGGTGAATGAGCTGTCAATCCCCTTGAGATTTTATTAAAAGGGAAAATAATTAATGATGTCCCACCACAACATATGACAGTCCTAATAAAATTAATGGACCAGAATGATATGAGAAAAAAAAAGACTTCATATTTTTTGAGACAAGTTCATAGTACGTGTAGAGAAGCCAGAGTTTTTTGTTGTTTTTTTTTTGTTTTTTGAGGCAATACCCATATCCAGTATAATCAAAATAATGCCGCATTTTGCTTTTTTGCATCTGCTTTCTCAACAATACACAGACATTTGCATCCATGCCTCTGGTTTGTCACCATCAAAGTGTGCATATGAGAGGGGGAACAAAGCTGTTGGCACGCCCACTATGCCTGCAGGGAGTGGAGGCACTGCATGCATCACTGGTGTCATACTTCAAACACAAACCAGATGATAGTAACATCAAACTATGAGCAAATACAATTCCAACTAATGAAACAGTGGCGTATAACAACAATTTCAAAATAAATAAATAAACTTTTCCAGTTGCATGGTAAAAGGCCAGTTCTAAGCAAAACAGCCCAGCTTCCATAAATCCTTAAAATCCATATTTTGCCATTTTGATTTCAAATGTACAAGTAATATTTCCAGAGATGCTCTCAATCTGACCTTCACACCCCTCTTCTTCAGACATCACACCTGTATCAGACAAAGCCTTTTGTTGGCAGGTTGTGAATCCCCGCTCTGCTGCTGGACTGCCAACATGACAACAGCAGCCAGATACACAAGGAAACCACACAGATAAATCACTGATATGTGCGAGCATGAATGGGAATAATGCATATATGAAATATGATACTGCTAACTAAAGGATTTTACACACAAGGGTCATGACAAATAACACAAATAATCATTGTATTCAATATTATTCTGTGTGTCTCCAGTCTATTTGATCCAGTCTCTTCTGATGCTATCGCTCTATATCCAGTGTCCAGGCAAAAAGACACAGTGTAAACTGTTTTTGATTCAAATGATGTTCACGTTATAGAAATTCATCACTATCCTGATATGGTAGTTGTTTATTGATGCTCCTCCATGCATCGCCCTGCGCTTCGTTATCTTTATCGTGTGTGTTTCATACAAATCAGTGTGGCTTGAAATCAACAAGTCCTTTTCTGTTCCCCATAAATGATTGGTTGTCAACTTTATTCCCTCTGCAAAAACTTAGAAAACCTATCCTTGTTCTGAAAAAAACAAAACAAAAAAACATTTCATTGCATAGTCTTCATGTCTATTAATATACTATAATCAAATATAATGACGTGTATAAAATAATAATAACAATCCATCACTGTAAAAATCTTAACTCCATAGTGAAGAACAAACACTATTGATTGCCTTTTACACCCAACAGTTACATTTGCTAAAGTCAATGCAAAACTTAGCCAATGTACAGAGAAGCGCTAAATGCTGGCTCTAATAAATTTCAACTCAACTTCCCTCGAGACAAGTCAGTATTATTTTTCCAGGAACCATTCTGTTCTCTTACTTTATCTGAACCCTTTGCAAAGTGTTTGCATCAGTTTTCCAATTTTAACTATTTTTAGTTTTAATGTTTTGCAACCTTATGCCAACTATTATATACATATATATTATATATTTGATGAGTGAAATGACTTTGACTTGACTTGAAGTTTGGTCTTCCTTTGGAAAAATAAAAAGTTGATGTCAGTATTATGTTTTGATGACCACTTTAGGCTTTACTTTGGAAAAAAAAAAAAAAAAAAAGCAAAACAGACTTGACTAGGCTAGGAGTCCGCTGCAGTGATTTAAATGTTAAAATGACTAGAAAACTGATGCTGAAACTTAGACTGCAAGAAGAGTTTTCTAGGTTGAGCAATGTTTTGATGAACTTTTTTCTGCATGATGTCTCACATATTTCTTGAGAATAAAGGGGAAATGTGCTTTACATAATAGTAAAAGAGGAGTTCGGAGCAGGAATAGATGAGAAGATAAGAGTAAAGACAGAAAAATGTGAACTCATATAAACAATGCAAGTTTCAAAACATTCAGTAAAGAGCTTTCAATGTGCCAGCGTAACTAGGCCATGAGCAGACAAACACCGAATGTAAATAATATCTTCTACTTAGAACGAAAACTCCGCGAAATACAGTTGTACTGCGGCATTTATCTGCAGCACAGCAACTGACCTGGTGTCTGTTGTTGGACCATCTCGGTGAGGTCCTGGAGGCGAACGAGCAGCAGCAGCGACCCGGCTCCAAGCAGCAGGAGGAACCACAACGAGCAGTAGAGGGAGCAGGGCAGCTTCATGGCCACAGCCAGCAGCCTCCTCCGGCCACACAGAGCGTCCAGCAGCCTACACTCCACCTGGCTCATCCCAGCTCAGCCCCGACTGCACACCCTGAGGACAAGAAGAAGAAACCAGGCTTACATTTACACCACACAGACGCTTGTGGAAAACAGCAGCTTCAACGCCACTATGAAAATGAGTTTCTAAGAACACATCCAGCACTGATGAGATAGGGTAGAAGCCATCTATCTGTATGTGGAAAGTTGGAGTTTCATGAAATAATGTATATTCTGTGGGCATAATCTAAATCACCACTGAACACATACTTGTAGACCTAACGGGTTACACAAATATCTTTCATCACAGCTTCAAATATGCTTTGCCCTGAGATGAATCGAGGTTTTTCATAGATAGATCTGAGACATTACGTGACTATTACCGTCATCCATCTTTTGTGACAGTGTTCTTGAATCGTTAAGTGCAAAAAAGGGTTGCCCCATTATTATAGTTAGGCAATTACTACGGCATATTCCCTCAAACATAGTAATTTCACTTTCAATTCAGTCTCTAACAATAATGAAAAAAAAAAAAAAAAGATAATAGAGATAAAATGACAGTTGTGACAAATTCCATTTCAGAGTTTTGGCTTCATTTTACTGTGTTATAAATAATAGCACCCCACCTTAAAAGTCCAGCTCCTGAAAAAAAATGTTACAAAAAGTGGCTTTAGCCAATAAGAAAAGTGCAAATCAATTCAATGGCTATTTGGAAATACTTACAAGATACCAACAAATTCAATTAGTTGTAAAGTTTAAAGAAATCCATTGTTAAGACTAATTTACACTGATAAAATAATGACCAAAACACTCATGATTAAGATTTTTATCATAACCACATAGTCCTACCTGGCATATTGTGGAACTGATGCATGTAGTCAAACTGAGACAAGGGGTCTAACAGAACCAATGAGTGCAGGCACTGACGGGTTCAGCGAGGATGCATGTGAGGAATGTCCTCATGTAGAGTTTTATTTATATTTTGATTAAAATGCTCTCCTGAGACACAGCTGAAGCCGTGGTTGGAGATGTTTTCCTTCTTCAGTATAGAGATGGAGATTGTAGCTTTAAATGAAAGAGCCAGCTTCAAACTTTTTAGTGCACAACCACCTCTATGGTCCACAGGGAATTTCACACTGAAACACAGAGATTTGTTGGAGTATTGTTTTTAAACTGGTGCAAGATTTCATTTAGAATATACTCAATCTACTGTGGGTGAGTTTATAAGCATCCACAATACAGGATTCCTGTTACTCTGTGTTTTATTTGGGGCATTTCTACACAAGCAAAGTAGTGGTTCTGTTTTTCTGCACAAAACTGTCAACATGAATACATTTTTGGATCTCCTTTTGATGTAAAATATAGATTTATTTCAGTGTTTATCCATTTTTGGCTTCTTTTTTATAAAAATTTGGTGATCATTCTGGCCGAGTTACAGTTTATGGCATGAATTTCAGCAAGAATGTTTGTCTTACACATTATTTTTTTAATCTAAAAGGTCAGTTTATTGCATTAGTAGTTTTAGTGCAGTGCAGGATCTTCATAACCAGACTTTTTAGTGTTACATTAAAGTGTCCAGTGCAATGAAATCCGTATTATTGCTAATATTTGACATGTCTAAAACTCTGATATAAAACAATGTCACATATCTCCAATATGTGTTGAAAAATCTCATATTTTGTGTGTGTGGTTTTTTTTTAGTAAAACAAGAAGCATTGCATATTCAAACTAGCATTTAAAGGGTTACAACCCTGAAAATGTTTGAATATTTAGTAGTTCTGAGCAGAGCTGGCAGTTTAAGAGGTTTATGTCCCCAGCAGGTAGCAAATTAAAGTGATGCACAGGGGTTAAACAACTTTTACAAGTCACTAATATTACAGAAAGCTGATTTTAGCTTGATTATACCTTAGATAAAAACACTATGTAAAATTGCCACCATGTCATGCAAACTCATATGGGTCACTTTATAATTAAAAAATAAAAGCATCTCAGAAATATACCACTGAGTTCTATCTATTACATATTTGTAACATAGATTCATGGCTATTCCAGGCATTTCGGAGAGGGGGGTTTAGGGTTTCAAATCATGCCGTTTCAATTACAAATACTGCCTATTCTATCTCTTCTTGTTGTTGTTACAGAGCTGGTTTACTGTTCTGATATGTGGTCCTGTTTGGATCATCAAACTGTGCAGCAGCATAAATGATCCATATGGTGTTCTGGTCAGTCTGTTTTTCCCACAGACAAACTATGAACAAATCAAGGTCAAGTGCAGGGACAACAGTTTGCATATTTCCACATGCAGGTCATACATATGACACAGCA
Organism: Maxillicosta whitleyi; assembly: GCA_029822895.1. Taxonomy (NCBI): domain Eukaryota; kingdom Metazoa; phylum Chordata; class Actinopteri; order Perciformes; family Neosebastidae; genus Maxillicosta; species Maxillicosta whitleyi. Next base: position 5,626 of record JAPSES010045978.1, read on the forward strand.
GTCGTTAGTGTGCCAACAAATACCAACCATTTAGGGTTTTATGTCGATGCGTTAAAATTTGGTCAGCTGATGGGCAAAATCTACAGATTTTTGAGGCCAATATTTAAGGCAGATTTGTTTGTTTGTTTGTTTTTAAGCACATTGACCGTAAAATAGAATTGAAACACAGAGATAATTAAGCTTTTTATGCAGCAATATAAATTATTAATACATGTGCACAGGGAACACTTTATTGAACTTCAAGTGCTGCCCACACAGGTGCCTGATCAAATACCTTATACGATTTTTACTACTGATTAAATATTGGCTTTCAAAAAAAAAAAAAAGGCAGATGGCTGATATGTTGATAAAATCAGTCAGGATGCGGATGTATGGCCAGCTGATATATCGATCTATATTGTTAGTCTACTTCTACTAACAAATCCGCAATGTGAAACTAACACTTAGGGCTAATACTTTAAGCTTTCAGAGTGTTTGCTGAAGCAAGAGGGAGAGAGAGTGTTCAAAAGGAATCATAATAATGCATGGCCATTATTTCAAGCGACCCTAGTAGCTACAAAAGCAATTAAAAATGTTTCACAAAAGGTGCAAACAGACATTAAGACAAGACATAAAAGAAACACAGGAAATATAATAAATAGTTTAGAGACAGGACTGCTGTGGGAGCAACGTAGGAATAAAAGGGATGTTTATAGCACTGGCCATGTGTATTAAAGTGATGACACCCAGTGAAAGTAAATAACCATTTGAAGTCTCTATATGTTTCATGTGTTGTGTCTTATGTGTAGACGATATCCTCTGTAAATCCAGCTCCAAAGCTGCTTCCGCCCTACCTTGGCTTCCCCACGGGAATCATTTACATTTCATCTTATCTCTGCTGGCAGCAGATCAGTGAAGTCCTGCTCTGCTATGACCAGGCGGATCACGCTCTATGAGACTAATGGACAGCGGAAGACCAGAGACGCAGAGTCAAACCGCAGGCCGACAGTACTGTGATTTATGACAGTCAGAAATAAACACAGCCGAGGGAGAGGGAAGCTGGAGCGCACGTGGCCTGCTCAGACTGTGTAAAGGAAGATGATACCACTGCCAACAAAACGTTCTGGAGTGGATAAGGAAAATGCCAGCGTGCTTTAACATGCCAGTATTATCGCTATGTGTGCAAGTGTGTTTACTCTTAAAGAATCTTGCAGAGCATCCTGCTGACTCCAAGCTTCCTGCTCCCATGAGGTTTTGCAGGAACATCTGTTTCTCTGGAGTGCGGTCAAACAGCTTCTCTCAGCAGGTGTGAACAGATATGGAAATAGGAGGAGCAGGTATACAGTACAGTATATTCAGGCCGGCACACAAACACACATGTTCACACCACAGGCTGAGTGAGCTGATATTTATTTCTGAAATAGCAACACAGAGGATTGATGATGCCCTCTTGGTTTGTTCAGCAGCGTTTTGACCTCAGCTGGTCTGAGATACTCATTAAAAAGTGAGGGTGAGAAAATACAGAACACAGTCTAAAACAACAAAACCTTCAGTTATTATGGGAATAAACACTAAGCGTTTAACTTAGTATAATCATAGACAAGACTATGTAACCCTGAATGAAAATCATGGACAATAAGCAACTTTTCAAGCACTATTTTTGCTTAATGCTACATTCCTCCACTGCTTAATTTTCTTTTACTCAGGACTTTGGAGGTCAGTGTACCGCCTCTTTGCTCTAAGATGATTTGTTGCCACACTAAGTGTCCAGATGGCTTCAGTTTGACAAATTATTTTAATTACAGCTACATCAATCACTAAAGAGCACAGACGCACCGACTGGGAAATGATATTACCCTGGATTATTAAAACTGGGTGGGGGGGAGTGTAACATTTACACATATCAGTGCTTGATTTAATATAGAAACATGTTGCTGTTTACTTATAGGCAATAAAGTCAACTAAAGTTTGCAGACTGACGCCCTGTTGAGATGGGACTAGTATCACCTGTGGACCTCTGTTAATTTATGATCACTGCAGAGGTCATCTGTGATGTTAATCTCGTGCAAATCTGCCATGTCTGCAATTTGTAAAGTAAAAATCCCACTTTAAAAACCAACCCCATCTGTGCAAACACAGATGTCCTGTGATAATACGAGTCCCATGTGAATCCACATCTCTGATTTAGTAGGATATGAACAATTTGTGTTTCCTCCATGCATTTATTCTACATTTTTCCTGGTATAGAACTATACAGGCTGGCTAAAGATGAAAAAAAAAATTTTTTAGAAGTGTTTTGGGAGAGAATTCAGGACACTCATCTCATAATAGAACCTGGATGTCGAATCAAACTGCAAAATTAAATCCTTCAGAAAAGCAACACCTCAGAAGATGATGAAATGGAGGACATGCTTGACAGTGTAAAGCATGGAACATTTTTCTTTCAAGTTATCTGTAAGTGATGAGCCTTGACATCATGTTCATGGAATAATGTCAGTAATTTTGAGTGAAAAACAGACTTTGCCTCTTGCTTATCCTGTGTATATGTTCACTGCATGAAACACAGACACGGAGCTTGGTTTTCCAATCGCAGGATCATTTCATATTTATTTTAATTTCACTGGGAAAAAGTTGTAATTAATTACATTTTTGTTAATATTATGTCTGTAAGTGTCTCCAGTTTACATTAGTCATGTGAGAACAGTGTTTGGAATATAATGTAAACTAATGGATTAGTGAAAGTCTTTATGTAGGCTTTTTGGACACATGGAAGTCAGAGCTCCTTGTATGTTTTAAATTACAGGAACATTTTATACTGCATTTAATTTGCATTATAATAACCCAAACACATTTTATAATAAAAGGTTTTTGTCCATGTTTGTGCTGCCCTACACTCATTTCCAAACTGCACACAATAACTTCAAAAATAGCATTTAATAGCATGGCTCCACACGACGTCAATAATCCAATTGAGCTGTACAGCCTTATATATGACTGTGGTGATCGAACGTCTCTCCTTTCACCAACGTGACACACATGTAAACAGTTCAACTGGAGCAGCAGCACAGCGAGCAGCAGTTTGGTACATAAAAGCCAGATACCTGTCAAAATTTGAGAGGCTGACGAAGTATAACCAAAGTAATAAACACAGGAGGAAGGCGTCTAAAGTGGCAACATTTTAATTCAGCCAAAGCCACAGTACTGGTTAAAGCAGAGGAGAAGATGGGTTTTGAAATGCTAATGCAACCATAGGACGTCCACAACGTGTTGTGCCAAGAAACACACATTTTTTTATTCCAATTATTCCCTGCTTTTATGTCTAGTGTCAACATAAGACTTTGCACAAAAGACAAACTATTTTTTTCAGTCCCTTCTGTCAATTACAGTATTCTGATAAACCCAGATACTGTGTCAAATCGAAACACTGATCTAAAGCAGACATTGCACTATGTTTAAAAAAAAAGAGAAATTCATTTTCTGTCAGGTCATGTCAAAAAGATCACAGATGAAGCGTTGGATCATGACTGAATTAAAACCACCGGAATATGATCTTATGAAATTATCACTAACTTATACAACTATATACAGTTGAGTGATGGGGGCATGTTGTGAGATGTTCATATATCTGTGCCATAACAGATCTTTTTGAGTAATGAAATTTGTGTCGTGCTGCAACAACTGTAACACTGCTGAGTTCCTTTATAAAATAATCACATCAGTTCGGACCTCCACTGCCTGGATAGTAGTAATGTAAATATGATAATGGTATGGAAAATATGAAAAAAAACAAAAAAAACAAAGGTAATAATGGTCATCTGAATTTTAAAAAGGACTAAAATAACAAAGAACCCAGCAGTATGATGAGGCAACACACCAAACAATTTACATGATATTTCACCAGGTCACATTATGGGAGAAGTTTGTTTGATGTCTCAAGCTGTTTTTATCTACTACTGAATTGCTTGTTAAATTCTTTTTGGTATTTTATCATCACACATTCTGACATTACAAAACTACCTTGCAATAATATAATGTTATTACATTAGGCACCCATCTATTTTGATGTTTTCAGAGTGTCAGATGTCGCCAGATAACACCCTTAAGCACATTCTTTGATGTATACTGACACCCGTCGTGAACAAAAACAATCAAAGCCCCGCTGCATTCCCCACCTGTTATTTTGCTCGAGGGTGTTGATGGGAATCCAAGGTGTCTTTCTTTTTTCCCCTCTGGAAGTGTTTCCATTGATGGGACAGTCTATTTGCACTTCTCTAATCAATGTTAATTCAGCTGGATGATGCAGCAGCTCATTGATTACTTCAGAACAGACTCATATGATGCCACACTGACTCTGCACAACACAGAGTAACAGCTGTCCACTATTTAACCACGTTGAATTAACTGAAATGTTCTATTAAGAGTGACACCAATCAGTTCAATATGTTTATATGGAGTGATGTTTCAACAAATATGTGATAGATTTAACATGGAATTAAACTGATCATTCATTCATTGCTATGAGTTGATATCTGGATATGTTCATGATGCATTAAGACTAGACATTTACATAAGACGTCTGCTCATCTACAGGGGTCCTACAGGTCTTTACAAGTTACATTTAAGACTTTTAAAGAGCTTTTTAAGACTATTTAGAGCATCATTTGATGCCCATTTCACAGCGGTTCCTCTCCATCGTGTCCACCATGTGGAGAATGATCTTTTCTCCAATCAGGCATTATTACATTTGCACATCCCCATGGTTACTTTCTGCTTGCAAGCCCTGCAATATGTCAAATTAAAAAAAATATCTTAAAGTTTCCAGCCAGCTTTCTCAGACAATATGTTAGGCTGAATATTCTGTGATCGTTTCTCACTAGTGGCTGCAAAGTTATAAATAACTGGTTCCTAATTTCAATATAAATTGTCCGGTTGGATCTGAGTCGACTAATGTTATTATCATTTTATTTTTTTTGCAGCTTGGACATTTCCCAGAGACTTTAAACGCAATACAGTGAACAAGTTTATTGCAACATAACTTACTTACCATATCACATTGTGTACATTTTAAAGACTGTTTGAAGGTATTAAATGTAGATTTGTAAATTTAAGACTTTTAAGACTTTTTAAGATTCTGCAGGAACCCTGATCATGTGTGCATTTTAAATGGATATTCCTGTTTTTTTTTCTGTTTTCAGGAAATTTCATAACCCCTCATGTTTGTGAGAAACTTGAATTTGCTAACCGGAGTACTTATAAACTCGAATACTATTAAACATAAACAAAAGAATTATATTTCTAGAGTGATGAGGAAATAAAACAACTTTCAGTGATAAAACAACTAAATAAACCTGGTAGTTTAGATAAGAAAAAGGACTGAAATGCTGACTGAATCATGTCAGAGCTAAACATTGGATATGTTTAATATTTCCTGTCATTGTTGTCTCACATTGCAGGCAGTAACATGGATAAGCCAAATCTGCAACATGATGTTGACATTTAATATCGCTAAGCTATAAGCCAAAGGCCTCATTTTCAATAAACACAGTTTCAGTTTCATCATCGTTATTGCAATAAAACATGTAGAATAAGGACATCACAATAGTGTCTAAAACATAGTGAAGAAAGGCTACCTACAGACTGTATTTTTAGACTAATAAGTTCATTGGCAGCCCAATTGTCTGACCGATATGATTAGTATGGGTACAATGCACCTTAAAATTGACTGAATATCAATGCAACAACACAATGCAAATAGAGATGCAAGAATAAATGTCATCAGCAAATTCTCTCTACCTGCACACAACAGTAGGAAACAAATTATTATTCTGTAACAATAGTGGTATTTATGTGAAGGACAAAAAAATCAGTAGACAGTCAAACACAGTAGAAAGGAGAGGGTGGACTTGGCCGTGAGTCTGCCAAAAAAAGTAACGTGCTGAGAAAGCTTGATGTTAATAGTTTCAGCACATTAAAACACAGATGTCATATTGATCAATATGTCATTTCATGGCTCATTGTGGTTGTTAAGTAGACATAGGTCGCAGCAGCAGTCCTACATTTCTGGTATTAACAGAATTTTGTCTCAGGCTGTCTACGGTCCAAAAACAGCATCAACAACCATCTGTTAACCTCTCTCACTGTGCAAATCTGGACCGTATTTTTTTCCCTACTACCAAAAATACATATCACTACATTTTCTCATCTTTTGTTCGGGACAGAACAAAAATTACAATCCCTATTATTACCTCTGCCGAGGAGTTATGTTTTTACCTGCATTTGTTTGTCCACCTGTCTGTCTGTGTGCAACATAACTAAAAAGTTATCGACGGATTTTGATGAAATTTTTAGGATTTGTTGTCAATGGCACAAGGAAGAAATTATTAACTTTTGGGGGTGATCTGGAAGAAATCCTGGATTCTGGATCACTTTGAATTT